>JAGVVM010024164.1:0-11438 GCA_019149425.1 Psidium friedrichsthalianum | reverse complement strand
CCTCCCTTTCCTCTCTGCCTCTCCCTACCCTTTCTCTCTTCTTCTGTTGCCTCCTTCCCCCTTTATCTTCTTTCAAATATAATTAGGGTAAATCCGGTTGCATTATTTCGGTTAAGACTGGAGGTTGATTCGCTGAGTGATTGAGACTTAAATCTGGAAATTTGTGGTAGTCTAGGGTGACTGAATACCCGATGAGGGGGTAACAGATTTGAGTAGTTTCAATGGGACTGAGTTGTAGAGAACAAAGACCTATCGGTTTCAATCTTTCTAAATCGTGAAATTTGAGTCGATGAGGACTAGATGTGCATCTATTAGACATTATTATAGATGGAATTTCTCTATTCTAAATGTCATCTCTCTGAGTATCTAAATTGAGAGAAATGGGCATTTAATTGCTTGTTTGATTTAGCAACTGTCTGATTGTTGTAAGAGAGATTTACTCGCCTGTGAAGTCGTGTGAATGAGTAATCAATGGTGTTGTGCTTGATTGTGTGAATTTGACAATATGGCTGAGGTGTTGAGTGTTTTGCACGGCACATTATATGGGCAAGTCAGTGAACTGAAAATGGAGAACGGCTCGACCAATGCTGAGATTGGTATCGAGAATGGGTGGTGTCGCAGTTCCGGCTTGCGGCCTCTTTGCTTGCCGAAGGCGCCCGAATGTGCAAGGCACTGGGTAGCTGGAGCGATAAGCATGCCTGTCTGTGACGCTTCTGCGTGGATAGTGGCATGGCCTGATGTGCAGTATGCATGCACGGGCACGACTTGAGGCCTAAGACTTTGAAGTTCTGGGACGATTCAAGAGAATCTCTAAAGAACCTACTGTGGATAATATAAATGAACTTGAGTTCGATTCATCCATACCGATGTGATTTTATTACTGAGAGTGAGCATTTTATACTGCATATAATCTTGTATCATTGTCTTGATTTATATGCATGTGAATATTGTGTGTTCATTTTTTTTATGTTTGCTCACTGAGTCATATAGACTCACTTGAGGCTGATCGCCATTTCAGATCCGCACCCATAGGATGGAGAACCTAGGTGTACTTTTTGGTGAGCCACATGAGATAGAAAAGTGGGAGTCTGTCTACCGTAGTACGAATAACACTGTATATAGCGTAGGGAGTCCACTGTTTGGGTAGATGAGGTACAGGTTATCTGGTACCTCTGAAGTTCGAGGCGTGGTACGAGAGGCGAGCTCTGATATACCGAGGACCGATCATCGGTATGGATATAGACGTCCAGAGTGAGGACGAGTTTGGAGCTGTCGAGCCTGTGACCTTTGGAGGTGAGGTCATCAACCCCGAGCCTATGGACGAGGAGGAGCCTGAGGAGGACTGGCCGATGGAGATCGACGGCCATGATTATGACCCCCATGATATAGCAGAGCTGGCAGATGAGCCCGAGTATGTGGAGCCAGTGGAGTCTGATCCCGAGGAGCTGCCATCCTCAGAGGACAGTGGAGCAGAGACCGACTAGCTTTAGTTGGTCTGCCATAGTTTTTGGGAGTCTGTGGTTGAGCACCATTTTTGAGTGTGCTGGCTTTTGAGAGTCCCTTTTTGGTAGCCAGTTCAGGTGACTGTTTGTATGTATATATATATAACTCTCTGTTGTATTAGTATATATATATGTGCAGGGTGTTCCTTTATATAATCAGGTATTTGTCTAAGTTCCTTTGATTTGGCTACTGTCAGCATTCTATCCATTGCATGTACGCTTGTCAGGGTTGTATTGCGCTTTCGTTAGCGTCTGCTGTACCGTTGTTCGGCCGCGACGTTTCCTGGGCGTTCGCATTTTGGTTGGCCGTTCGACGATGACCGTGGGTATCGGAGGATCTGTCGTGCGTCGCCCGAGGAGGGGGTGGGGCGTGACAGCCTCCCGTTGAGTGGTATCAGAGCAAGGTCTGCTCGATCTGAGACTAATCGAGGTTGGGAGTTATAAGGATGACTGATTTGGGAATGGATAGATAGTGAGACCTTAAGTAGGGTTAGAATGGGAATAAGTCGTGTGAGACTTGTTTGGCGCTTGTGATTGAATATCTGTGTTGATTGCTGGCTTGTATTGAATTGCGTGCCTATAGTAGTTCTTGAGTAGTACTTTACAGGTGCGTCGGACCAGAGGTAAGTTTAAGGCATAGATGTTGCCGTGTTTTGTTTAGGGCTGTGATTGCTCTGTCTGTAGTTTATGTTCTGGCCTATCGTTTTAGGCGTGAGTCGCCTAGAGTTGTAGTTTAGACTGCTAATTCCTTGATGGAATTGTAGCAGGGTTTAGTAGGTTCAATTGAGAAGCATGAGTCGCCGGGGCAGAGGCATTGGGGGTGCATCAGGTTCACAAGCACCAGCTGTGGGGGAACCGCATGCTCGAGAAGGGGGCGAGCCAACTGTGAGGGATCTGATGAGAATAATAGCAGAGATGGGAACTGTCATGGGTAGGCAGATGGGAGATAGGACTGCCGCAGCCCAGGGTGCTGAAGGGCGACAAGCGCCCCATTTGGTAGAGCAGTTTCTGAAGCTGCATCCGCCAAAGTTTGATGGAACTGGAGGACCAGAAGTAGCCTCATTCTGGACTGAGCAGTTAGAGAAGGCTTTTGCGGTGCTGAGGTGTACTGATGATGACAAGGTTATGCTGGCAGAGTACCAGCTGCAAAGGATCGCAGATGATTGGTGGAAGGCCACTAGAGAGCGGGTCTTCCCGGTAGGAACTGCACGGACGTGGGCAGGGTTTTGCGAAGCCTTCAACGGCAAGTATTTTCTGAAGCTGCCCAGGAAAGAAAACTAGAAGAATTTCTGCGACTGCGTCAAGGATCAATGACGGTCGATCAGTATGAAGGCGAATTCGCGCGGCTGTCAAAGTTTGCTCGTCGGATTCTTCAAAACCCATGGGACAAGGCAAGAAAGTTCCGTGAAGGTTTGAAGCCAGAGTTGAGAGGTCAGATAATTACCTCAGGACTGAGGGATTACAACGAGATGTATGAGTTGGCACAACAGTTGGAACGGGATACGATGGATAGGATCGCCTCGTCGGGGTCGAGATTTGTGCCGAGACGGGATCAAAGGAATTTCGGCAAAAGGCCGATGGCGGATAGCCGGAAATTTGTGCCACCCATTCGTAAGGATTTAAGGAAACCTATACATATTGGTGGGCCCAGATGTAATGAGTGTGGGCAGAACCATGGAAATCGTCCCTGCCCAAGAAAGACGGGAGCATGCTTCGTATGTGGAGAGACGGGGCACTTTGCTAGGAATTGCACGAAGCGGGCTTTTGCACCACAAGCCCCACCGCAGAGGCCGCGGACGGGACCACCCAGTGCGACCAGTGCAGCAGAACGTGCCGATTAGACCGCCAGTGCAAGGAAGGGTGTACGCTTTGGCGCGAAAAGAGGCTGAGGATGCGCCTGGCGTGATCACAGGTACCGTTTCTCTCTGTGGCCATGCAGCATATGCATTGTTTGATCCTGGGGCGTCGCATTCATTTGTGTCAGAACAGTTTATTAAGTTGGTTGGCATGGATGTGAAGCCGTTGACTATATTGCTGCATGTGGAAACCCCTTTAAAAGATAAAGTGATTGCTTCGTTAGGATGTGAGGGGTGTAAAATAACTCTGGGAGATAGAAACGAGTTTATTGATTTGGTAGTTTTGCCCATGCATGACTTTGATGTTATAGTGGGAATGGACTGGTTAGTTAAGCATGGCGGTGGGTTATTGATTGCAGCAGTAGGGTGATCCAGTTTGGTTCAATGGGTCACCCTAGATATGAGTTTGTAGGGAGTCGAGGAGGAACCTCGATACCCTGGATCTCGTCGCTCGAAGCAACCAAGTTATTAGATGAAGGATGTGTAGGGATTTTAGCATCTGTGTCGGATCCCACAGTGGTGGAATCTAAATTAGAGGAAGTGGCAGTTGTGTGTGAGTTTCCCCGGACGTCTTTCCTCAAGAGTTGCCTGGATTGCCCCCGGATCGAGAAGTGGAATTTGTAATTGAATTGGCCCCTGGGACGGAGCCGATTTCGAAAGCACCTTATAGGATGGCGTTGTCGGAGTTAAAAGAGCTTAAGGTGCAATTGCAAGAAATGCTAGATAAAGGTTTCATCCGGCCAAGTGCGTCGCCCTGGGGAGCGCCAGTTGTTATTTGTTAGGAAGAAGGATGGATCGTTGAGGTTGTGCATTGACTATCGGCAGTGAACCAGGTAACTATAAGAACAAGTATCCGCTGCCGAGGATTGACGACCTGTTCGATCAGTTACAGGGAGCGTCAGTATTTTCTAAAATCGACCTGAGGACAGGTTATCACCAGTTGAGGATCAAAAAGGAGGATATTCCCAAGACTGCCTTTAGGACGAGGTATGGGCATTATGAGTTTACTGTCATGCCCTTGGCTTGACGAATGCCCCTGCTGCCTTTATGGACATGATGAATAGGATATTCAAAGAATTCTTAGATCAGTTATGATTGTTTTCATGAGACATTTTTTAGTGTACTCGAAAGTTTAGAGGACCATGCGATAATCCACTGGTGAACTACGTTTCACTTTCCTATGTTAATGTACATGAAATATGAAGAAGATCGTGCAGAGTATCCACCGTACGAACACTTATCCAAACTCATACTTTTCAGCCGATTTTCCCTCTTAATCTTATGCCTATCCGATTAATTTTGAAAACTCTATGCTATTGCGAAGATAATCCACTGGTGAACTACGTTCCACTTTCCTATGTTAATGTACATGAAATATGAAGAAGATCGTGCAGAGTATCCACCGTACGAACACTTATCCAAACTCATACTTTTCAGCCGATTTTTACCCTCTAATCTTATGTTTATCTAATTAATTGTCTGAAACTCTATGCTATTGCGTAGATAATCCACTGGTGAACTACGTTCCACTTTCCTATGTTAATGTACATGAAATATGAAGAAGATCGTGCAGAGTATCCACCGTACGAACACTTATCCAAACTCATACTTTTCAGCCGATTTTTCCCTCTTAATCTTATGCCTATCCGATTAATTTTTTGAAACTCTATGCTATTGCGAAGATAATCCACTGGTGAACTACGTTCCACTTTCCTATGTTAATGTACATGAAATATGAAGAAGATCGTGCAGAGTATCCACCGTACGAACACTTATCCAAACTCATACTTTTCAGCCGATTTTACCCATGATTAATTTTTGAAACTCTATGCTATTGCGTAGATAATCCACTGGTGAACTACGTTCCACTTTCAATGTTAATGTACATGAAATATGAAGAAGATCGTGCAGAGTATCCACCGTACGAACACTTATCCAAACTCATACTTTTCAGCCGATTTTTCCCTCTTAATCTTATGCCTATCGATTAAATTTTTGAAACTCTATGCTATTGCGAAGATAATCCACTGGTGAACTACGTTCCACTTTCCTATGTTAATGTACATGAAATATGAAGAAGATCGTGCAGAGTATCCACCGTACGAACACTTATCCAAACTCATACTTTTCAGCCGATTTTTCCCTCTTAATCTTATGCCTATCCGATTAATTTTTGAAACTCTATGCTATTGCGAAGATAATCCACTGGTGAACTACGTTCCACTTTCCTATGTTAATGTACATGAAATATGAAGAAGATCGTGCAGAGTATCCACCGTACGAACACTTATCCAAACTCATACTTTTCAGCCGATTTTACCCTCTTAATCTTATGTTTATCTAATAAATTGTCTGAAACTCTAGGCTATTGCGTAGATAATCCACTGGTGAACTACGTTCCACTTTCCTATGTTAATGTACATGAAATATGAAGAAGATCGTGCAGAGTATCCACCGTACGAACACTTATCCAAACTCATACTTTTCAGCCGATTTTTCCCTCTTAATCTTATGCCTATCCGATTAATTTTTTGAAACTCTATGCTATTGCGAAGATAATCCACTGGTGAACTACGTTCCACTTTCCTATGTTAATGTACATGAAATATGAAGAAGATCGTGCAGAGTATCCACCGTACGAACACTTATCCAAACTCATACTTTTCAGCCGATTTTACCCTCTTAATCTTATGTTTATCTAATAAATTGTCTGAAACTCTAGGCTATTGCGTAGATAATCCACTGGTGAACTACGTTCCACTTTCCAATGTTAATGTACATGAAATATGAAGAAGATCGTGCAGAGTATCCACCGTACGAACACTTATCCAAACTCATACTTTTCAGCCGATTTTTCCCTCTTAATCTTATGCCTATCCGATAATTTTTTGAAACTCTATGCTATTGCGAAGATAATCCACTGGTGAACTACGTTCCACTTTCCTATGTTAATGTACATGAAATATGAAGAAGATCGTGCAGAGTATCCACCGTACGAACACTTATCCAAACTCATACTTTTCAGCCGATTTTACCCTCTTAATCTTATGCCTATCCGATTAATATTTTGAAACTCTAGGCTATTGCGAAGATAATCCACTGGTGAACTACGTTCCACTTTCCTATGTTAATGTACATGAAATATGAAGAAGATCGTGCAGAGTATCCACCGTACGAACACTTATCCAAACTCATACTTTTCAGCCGATTTTACCCTCTTAATCTTATGTTTATCTAATAAATTGTCTGAAACTCTAGGCTATTGCGTAGATAATCCACTGGTGAACTACGTTCCACTTTCCAATGTTAATGTACATGAAATATGAAGAAGATCGTGCAGAGTATCCACCGTACGAACACTTATCCAAACTCATACTTTTCAGCCGATTTTACCCTCTTAATCTTATGTTTATCTAATAAATTGTCTGAAACTCTAGGCTATTGCGTAGATAATCCACTGGTGAACTACGTTCCACTTTCCTATGTTAATGTACATGAAATATGAAGAAGATCGTGCAGAGTATCCACCGTACGAACACTTATCCAAACTCATACTTTCAGCCGATTTTACCTCTTAATCTTATGTTTATCTAATAAATTGTCTGAAACTCTAGGCTATTGCGTAGATAATCCACTGGTGAACTACGTTCCACTTTCCTATGTTAATGTACATGAAATATGAAGAAGATCGTGCAGAGTATCCACCGTACGAACACTTATCCAAACTCATACTTTTCAGCCGATTTTACCCTCTTAATCTTATGTTTATCTAATAAATTTTTGAAACTCTAGGCTATTGCGAAGATAATCCACTGGTGAACTACGTTCCACTTTCCATGTTAATGTACATGAAATATGAAGAAGATCGTGCAGAGTATCCACCGTACGAACACTTATCCAAACTCATACTTTTCAGCCGATTTTACCCTCTTAATCTTATGTTTATCTAATAAATTGTCTGAAAACTCTAGGCTATTGCGAAGATAATCCACTGGTGAACTACGTTCCACTTTCCTATGTTAATGTACATGAAATATGAAGAAAAGATCGTGCAGAGTATCCACCGTACGAACACTTATCCAAACTCATACTTTTCAGCCGATTTTTCCCTCTTAATCTTATGCCTATCCGATTAATTTTCTGAAACTCTATGCTATTGCGAAGATAATCCACTGGTGAACTACGTTCCACTTTCCTATGTTAATGTACATGAAATATGAAGAAGATCGTGCAGAGTATCCACCGTACGAACACTTATCCAAACTCATACTTTTCAGCCGATTTTTCCCTCTTAATCTTATGCCTATCCGATTAAATTTTTGAAACTCTATGCTATTGCGAAGATAATCCACTGGTGAACTACGTTCCACTTTCCTATGTTAATGTACATGAAATATGAAGAAGATCGTGCAGAGTATCCACCGTACGAACACTTATCCAAACTCATACTTTTCAGCCGATTTTACCCTCTTAATCTTATGCCTATCCGATAATTTTTTGAAACTCTATGCTATTGCGAAGATAATCCACTGGTGAACTACGTTCCACTTTCCTATGTTAATGTACATGAAATATGAAGAAGATCGTGCAGAGTATCCACCGTACGAACACTTATCCAAACTCATACTTTTCAGCCGATTTTTCCCTCTTAATCTTATGCCTATCCGATAATTTTTGAAACTCTATGCTATTGCGTAGATAATCCACTGGTGAACTACGTTCCACTTTCCTATGTTAATGTACATGAAATATGAAGAAGATCGTGCAGAGTATCCACCGTACGAACACTTATCCAAACTCATACTTTTCAGCCGATTTTTCCCTCTTAATCTTATGTATCCGATTAAATTTTTGAAACTCTATGCTATTGCGAAGATAATCCACTGGTGAACTACGTTCCACTTTCCTATGTTAATGTACATGAAATATGAAGAAGATCGTGCAGAGTATCCACCGTACGAACACTTATCCAAACTCATACTTTTCAGCCGATTTTACCCTCTTAATCTTATGTTTATCTAATAAATTGTCTGAAACTCTAGGCTATTGCGTAGATAATCCACTGGTGAACTACGTTCCACTTTCCTATGTTAATGTACATGAAATATGAAGAAGATCGTGCAGAGTATCCACCGTACGAACACTTATCCAAACTCATACTTTTCAGCCGATTTTTCCCTCTTAATCTTATGCCTATCCGATTAATTTTTGAAACTCTATGCTATTGCGAAGATAATCCACTGGTGAACTACGTTCCACTTTCCTATGTTAATGTACATGAAATATGAAGAAGATCGTGCAGAGTATCCACCGTACGAACACTTATCCAAACTCATACTTTTCAGCCGATTTTTCCTCTTAATCTTATGCCTATCCGATAAATTTTTGAAACTCTATGCTATTGCGAAGATAATCCACTGGTGAACTACGTTCCACTTTCCTATGTTAATGTACATGAAATATGAAGAAGATCGTGCAGAGTATCCACCGTACGAACACTTATCCAAACTCATACTTTTCAGCCGATTTTCCCTCTTAATCTTATGCCTATCATTAATTTTTGAAACTCTATGCTATGCGAAGATAATCCACTGGTGAACTACGTTTCACTTTCCAATGTTAATGTACATGAAATATGAAGAAGATCGTGCAGAGTATCCACCGTACGAAACTATGACATCCGAAAATTCACCATTTACGGAATTTCTAAATGCATGGAAAACTTAATTATTAAACTCTTGATCGAACACTATTCAGGATTAGTTCCCTGGGATGACCAACCGAGGGGAAAAAGGTTATCTGGGAATTTCCCAAGTAGCCGCCCGTTGGTCTGAGACTGAGAAGAGTCGGTTATTTAATGAAATTGACCACAAAATGAAATCCGACATTGGACAATCGAATTAGTAAGATAAACACATGAAGAAAATGAAATCGGTTTCAGGAAACGTCGCCCGAAGGGAAGACAGCCGGTGCACGTCGAGAAGCAAGACGTGAATGGGAAAATTACCGAAATGCCCCCGGTAAATGCTCAGTCCTTAGAATTAGATAAATTAGGATTTTTGAGAGTGGATTCGGTAGATCACGAAAACCAATTCCAGTTCCGAATTTCGTTCACGCTCTGCGGACCCGATCGGTGCATTTGGCACGCAAATCGAGGCAAGTCAAATAGTTGTCACATCAATCAGTTGTCTTGCAAGTCAAATCAATCACTTCATGGTTCAATTCCCAATGCAATCAATCAATGGCACAATTTCCAAGGTAGTCAACTCAAGTCAAATCCAAGAGTACACCTAATCCACTATAAACTCTTATATAAAAAAAAATTATAAAACTCTTGATTTTGATTTCTTTTTTCCAGCCATTATAGTCCTTTTTCTCTCTCCCTCTCTTCACGTTCGCCGGCCCACTCTCTCCATCTCAATCACCTTCACGCCATTTTCTCCCTTCATTCCTCCCTCTCCGCCCGTGAGCTCCACCGTCCTACGCCCCGATTCCGCCGTTGCGTTCGGCCATATCCTTCAAGCCGTCGTTTCTAGGTAAGCTCTCTAGTTCTTCTTCTTCTTGTTCTCGTGGCACTTGAGAGGGCCCCTGTGAACCCGACTAACTTAACTCCCTCTCTTTCTCTCTTGGCCGCGCTAGGACGCCGCCCACTCAACGCCAAAGTCGCCGTCGTTCGGCCACCATCCATCACCCACGTCATCAGCGTACCTTGGTAATCCCTAGACTGCCTTCTCCTTCAGGTCGTGGCCAGTCCAACCCCATTGAGAGCCCGTTCCACGTTTGTTTAGTCCTGTAGGGCCGTGAGCTCATCGGTACGCCCGGGTCCAAACCGCCTTCCGTCGTTTCCAACCTTAATAGGTTAAGCTAGCCTCGAATCCCCGCTTAGAAGGTGTATGCAAAGCTAGTTGCTGTTTGTGTGGTGATGTAAGTAGATTAGTTGATAAATGAGTGTTTTAACATAAATAAGTAAGGTTAATGGGTTATTGTAAAAGGGTTAAATTCCATGGACTGGGAAAGCTTGAGATGGGCCTTTGCTAAAGTTGATAAAGTGGGCGGGAAATAAAGTTGGGGCGCCTAACTGATGGGCTTTATGTTAGCTAGGGCTTGGGGATCCATTTTAGACTTAAATGAGCCAAATTTTGGACCTTTGGGACTAAGTGTTTCTAATGGGCTTGTAATTGGACGAAAATGTAATGAATTGGGCCATTAATTAAAGTATTGAAAATTAAAATTTTAGGGCCCAATGATGTACATCTAGGGCTTAGGGACTAATTGGGCTTAAATGTACTAAAATAGACTTAATGGGCGTACCTTAGCAAAGGCTTGGGCTTGGCCCACCGGAAAATTATAAAAATAATGGCCTTAAAATATTTAATACCTAAAATGTAATCATGGGCTTGTAAATCAGTGAGGGCTTAATCCCTAAAGGACTTAATCTACTTAATGGGCCTAAGATTTAAGATGGAACATTGGGCTTAGTAATTGGGTTTAATAAATTTAATAAGAGTAATTGGGACCCAAAAAGAATTCAAAGCCTAATTGTGGGCCGATGCGGGCCGGGGTTGAATAGAGTAAAAATAAGTTGGCGGAGCCTTCAAGCCCAGATTTGGATGGGTTCTGAATACAGACGAAGCCTAAGGGTGATATAAATCACAATGAGTATCAGGTGTCTGTTTTCAGAAGAAGTAAAGCCTAAAGCAAATTTCAGGGGTACCAGCTAACCCAGTGACTGAGAAACCTCGTGTGGAGTACCCGGTCGTATGAGAAATATCCCAATGAATATGGGTTTGAGACACAATTGTTAAATTGTGTATGCCTCGTGTGTGCATATGAATTACGATTGCCATGCTCGGTGATCGATGTGTTGGTTAAAATGTTTTTGAGCATCGTGTATGTGAGCATGGCAGAGCACGGGAGGGTGACATGTGGGATGAGCCCTGAGTTTGTCTTTACGCCGGGAAGTAGAGGATAAGAGTGCCAAAATGAGGCGTACCCACAAGTGGTTGGTCACGTTGACAAGTGGCACAGTGGGAGGGCCCTGATGGGAAGGGAGGTATAAGCGGGGCAAAGGATCCGCTGG
>JAGVVM010024163.1:0-13058 GCA_019149425.1 Psidium friedrichsthalianum | reverse complement strand
AAGAGCAACAGCAATTGCACCTATCAAGCAACTAAAAGAATTATGGGAATGAGTTCAAATGAAGAAAAAAAAATCTGTTGATAAATGAATTCCGATTTGTTGACTATTCCCTATCAAATCTTGCTCAATAATCTGGTTTGACTTTGTCGTCCAGATAATCCCGTACCAAGACGTATCTAAAATAGTAGTCATTAGTGAAACCAAAATACTTGTACAAACCAACGAAGTAATCCCATCTCCAACAGTCCAAAGATTCAAATCTTTGTAATATTCTGAACAATTCATGAACATCACAGCAAATAGAATTAAAACGTTTATAGCTCCTACATAAAAAGGAGCTGCGCAGCCGCTACAAAATGGGAGTTTGATAGAATAAAAATAAAGATATACAAACAAGAACCAATCCCAAAGAAAAGGCAGAATAAATTGGATTGGTAAGTAATACCACTCCTAAACTTCCTAATATAAGACCTGATCCCAGAAAAACTAAAAGAAAATCATGTATTGGTCCAGGCAAATCCATTATTATATGTAAAAGAGAAATAAATTGAAATGTTTTTCATGATTTTATTGACCCGACAAGGAATTTTTTCATTTTTTTAGGATATGCTCCTAATTGCATTTAATTCGAATCGAATGGATTTAAAATAGGTCTGGGTCCAATTAGTGGACCAATAGAATATGGTTTTCTCTTTACCCAAAAGATTTACACCAAAGAAAAGGGTAATTTAGCTCAAAACTCAAATTCTATTATTAGATTCAATTTTCAATCCAACTTGAATCGCACTTCTTACCAACTAATCAACAGTTAATTGGAATTTATAGTTAGTGACCAACAAAAAAAATAAAGAACTCATTCCTGTAGATTAGATCAAATTGAACCTTACTAATTGGTGGAAATTCCTCTTTAATCAAAGGGTTTTAACATTTTTTTTTATTATTACGAATTCGAAATTGTTCGAATTGTATAATCGTTAATTACTGACATTGGTAAACGACCCAAAGCGATTTGATTATAATTCAATTCGTGACGATCATAAGTAGAAAGCTCATATTCTTCAGTCATTGATAAACAATTTGTTGGGCAATATTCAACACAGTTACCACAAAAAATACAAATTCCGAAATCAATACTGTAATTAAGCAAGCGTTTCTTTCGTATACCAGTTTCCAATTTCCAATCAACAACAGGTAGATCTATAGGACATACACGAACACATACTTCACAAGCAATGCATTTATCAAATTCAAAATGGATTCGGCCGCGGAAACGCTCGGATGTAATTAATTTTTCATAAGGATATTGAATAGTTACAGGTAAACGATTTGCGTGGGATAAGGTAATCATGAACCCTTGACCAATGTACCTTACGGCTCGTACTGTTTGTTGACCGTAATTCATGAACCCAGTTACCATAGGGAACATATCGTAAAGATCTATGAATAATTTTATGTTTGTTTCTTTCTCTTGTTTGATATTTGAGAGAAGTCGTAAATCTAGAATATCCTATTCCTTTTTCTTTCCTTTACAATGAAAGGAGTTGGAAAGAAGTTGTTAATAATAGATTACCGAGAGAAATGGGTAAAAGAAATTTCCATCCAAGATTTAATAATTGATCTATTCTTAGTCTAGGTAAAGTCCATCTTGTTGTGATAGAAATAAACAAGAACAAATAAGTTTTAGCTAATGTAATAAAAATACCAATTGTCGTTCCAAACACTCTACCTACTTTATTTATTTCAAATAGCTCAGGAACGAATATATAAGGAATAGAGATATTCCAACCCCCTAAGTAAAGAACTGTTACAAATAACGAAGAAACTAATAGATTTAGATAGGAAGCAACGTAAAATAACCCAAATTTGATACCCGAATATTCGGTTTGATAACCTGCTACTAATTCTTCCTCTGCTTCTGGTAAATCAAAAGGTAATCTCTCGCATTCTGCTAGGGAAGAAATTAGAAAAACGAAAAACCCTATAGGTTGACGCCACAAATTCCATCCCCAAAAACCATATTTGGACTGGGCCTCAACTATATCAACTGTACTTGAACTGTTAGATAATCATAGTCGATGATAACATCACTATTCCCATCGCTATTCCAGAACCGTACATGAGATTTTCACCTCATACGGCTCCTCGAGGGCCATCAATAAATCTAAGGACCAAATTGATATTATTTAGATTGATATGTTTGTAGTATAATACTATATATCGATTCGAAATAAAATATATATTCTATATAGATAGAGTCAAAACCGAGCGGAAGGTCCTGAATTAGACCAATGAAATTCTGCTGCTATAATAATAACTAAAAAAGCACTTCTGAATTGATCTCATCCTTTAATAATTTAAATTTTTCTTTGTTGAGTAATAACTTAATCCTTCAATAAAATACTCTTTGTAAAAATATCAATAGATATTTCAACCCATTCTTTTTGATTACGAAAAAAAAATTAGACATTAGTTCCTGAATAATGCCACCTTATCCCTATGAATATAGGAAAGAAGAAAAAGATCTTTTTTTTCGTTCCTATTCTTCTTTCTGAAAAAGGGGGGGTTCAAAAAAAGGATTATTTCGTTCCTGATAGTCATTTTTGAATCTGTGGATAGGAGCATACTCTGAATCGGAATCGTGGGTAGTACTGCTTGATCATTTCTACTAACTTAAAGCCCCAATTACTATTCTTTTTATGTTATGTAAAAATTCCTTTTGGATAATTTACATAACAAATCTCCATTACGAATCCTTTATGTATTTTGGTGTTCCTAACCATCCACTGATTTTTGCTCAATCACCCGTTATGGTAATACATAGAAACGATAGTGAAAACTCTATACGGTTGATCTTTTGAGTTGAGCCCGCTTCAAGCCAGGATGACTAATCAACCAATCTTGGGGTAAAAGTCTTGCTTATATTTACTTTTTTTTTAATTCTTGTACGTAGGAAATGAGACTCAATCTTTTTACTGCTAATTTCTAAGCTGTTTTCTTTCACTCATACAACTATCTGATTTAGTTCATCAAACTGAATGATGAATAAAAAAGGAGATATCTATTCAATTTCTTTTCGAAAAATAAAGAAAAGAGAATTTTCTGTTTTAACGAATCGCACGTAGAGATATTGATAACACACAAAGAGTTAATGGTATTTCATAACTAATCGATTGAGCAGCGGCTCGTAGACCACCTAAAAAAGAATATTTATTATTTGATCCATATCCTGACATAAGAAGTCCAATGGGAGCAATACTGGAAATGGCAATCCATAAAAAAACACCGATATTGAGATCAGATAAAACAAGGTGATAACTAAAAGGAATTACTGAATAACTTAGTAAAATGGATATAACTGCTATGGATGGTCCTATACTGAATAAACGAGTATCTCCTCTAGATGGAAAAAGATTCTCTTTGAAAATAAGTTTTGTCCCATCTGCTAAAGCTTGAAGAATTCCCAAAGGACCGGCGTATTCGGGACCAATACGTTGTTGTATTCCTGCAGATATTTCTCTTTCTAACCACACAATTACGAGTACACCTATTGTGATTCCCAATACAAGAGTCAAAATAGGTAAAAACATCCCTATGATTCCATAGACTTCTTTTAAAGATTCGAATCTAGAAAAAGAATTTATATCTTGTACTTCTGTTGTATCAATTATCATTTTAACGATCAACTTCTCCCATAATGATATCTATGCTACCTAGTATTGTCATAATATCGGCCAATTCATTCTTTTAACTAACTGAGGAATAATTTGCAAATTGATAAAACCAGGTGGACGAATTTTCCACCTCCAAGGAAAACCACTCTGATCTCCTATTAAAAAAATTCCCAATTCTCCCTTTGGGGCTTCAACTCTTACATAAAGTTCTTGCTTCGGCAATTCAAAAGTAGGAGAAGGTTTTTTACTAATGAATCGGTATTCAAAATCATTCCATTCGGGATCCCTTTCTCTAGCAAAGCACCGGGTTTCTAAATTCTCATAGGGCCCCCCTGGAATTCCTTCCAGGGCCTGTTGGATAATTTTTATCGATTCCATTATTTCACCGATTCGGACTAAATAGCGAGCTAATGAATCTCCTTCTTTTTGCCAATGGATTTCCCAATCCAATTCGTCGTAACATTCATAATGATCAACTTTACGAAGATCCCATTGGATTCCGGAAGCTCGTAGCATTGGTCCCGATAAACCCCAATTTATTGCTTCTTCTGGACCAATAATGCCTACCCCTCAACTCGTTCTAAAAAAATAGGATTTCGCGTAATAAGTTTTTGATATTCAGAAACCGCTGTTAAAAAATAATCACAGAAATCCAAACATTTCTCTATCCATCCATAAGGTAGATCGGCCGCTACTCCTCCGATACGAAAATAATTATGCATCATTCTCATACCGGTGGCAGCTTCGAATAGATCATATACTAATTCTCTTTCTCTGAAAATATAGAAAAAAGGAGTCTGTGCACCAATATCTGCCATAAAGGGGCCAAGCCATAACAGATGAGAAGCTATACGACTCAACTCTAACATAATTACTCTGATATAACTGGCTCTTTTAGGTACTTGAATATTTCCCAACTGTTCTGGTCCATTTACGGTTATTGCTTCTGTGAACATAGTAGCTAAATAATCCCAACGTGTTACATAAGGTAGATATTGTATAACTGTTCGATTTTCCGCAATTTTTTCCATTCCTCGGTGTAAATAACCCAATATTGGTTCACAATCAATAACATCTTCACCATCTAGAGTAAGGATGAGCCGAAGAACACCATGCATTGATGGGTGGTGAGGTCCCATATTGACTATCATGAGGTCTTTTCTTGTAGTTGTTACATTCATAGGTTATTCCTCGATTCATTCTTTCATGAATTGCTGAAAATGAAAAGAAGTTCATTAAAATTCAAGATCTAATAAAAAAAGAAAATAATTCAAATTCCTTTTTCAATTAACGAGTTTTTGATTCCCGAATATTCAGCCGACTAATTAATTCTTTATAACGTATTCTATTTTTCTTTGACAAATAAGACAGCAGTCGTTGGCGTTTTCCCAGGATTTTACGTAGACCTCTCTGAGATAAATAATCTTTTCTGTGCAATTCCAAATGGGAAGTAAGTCTTCGTATCTTATTGGTGAAACGAAATACTTGAAATTCAACGGACCCCCTGTTTTCTTCTTTTTCTTCTTGTGAAAAAACCGAAATGAATGAATTTTTTACCATAAACGGGTTTTCTATCCTCTTTTTTTTAATGGATTTTACTGATCAGTAAGAATAATGCTAGGCATTTTAATTTGGTATACACAAGAATCTTAATTTCTTTATTAACTCCCAATTTTCTCAAATAAAATTAATCATATCCAATTTTATTCGTATAGGAATACGAATCTGAAAATTCGTATAGGAATAGGAAAGGATGATATGTTTCTACATTTAGAAAAGAGAAAAATTTTTGGATCTAATAATAAAATAAAAAAGAAGAAGATTCGGTAATCATTTATAGATCTATTGGATATTGATACATGCATTGAATTAGTATTCATGTTATCAGAAAAGGAAGACAATCCATGGAAAAAAAGTTATTTGTTTCATATACCATACATATATGGTACAAATATATATGAAAAACGCATAATTAAAAATTTGCAATCGTGGATAATAAGAATTCTAATTTGTAGTCAAGCGAGGAAGAGAAATGGGATTCAAAAAATCAGATTCAACAAGTAAAAAACTGGTGAATTTTGGATAAAAGCAAACAAAAAAAGAACTAATTAAATTAAAGTTCTTTCTTTGTCCTAATTATCGATTAGAAGATTTATCTTGTATGAATCGATATTGGTTTGATACCAATAATGGGAGTCGCTTCACTATGATAAGGATACATATGTATCCACGATTGCAAATTTGTTAATTATGCGTTTTTCATATATATTCTGTACCATATATGTATGGTATATGAAACAAAAACTTGCACCCCATGGATTGTCTTCCCTTCCAGTCTGATACATGAATACTAATTCAATGCATGTATCAATATCCAATAGATCTATAAATGATTACCGGAATCTTCTTCTTTTTTTATTTTATTATTAGATCCAAAAATTTTTCTCTTTTCTAAATGTAGAAACATATCATCCTTTCCTATTCCTATACGAATTTTCAGATTCGTATTCCTATACGAATAAAATTGGATTGATTAATTTTATTTGAGAAAATTGGGAGTTAATAAAGAAATTAAGATTCTTGTGTATACCAAATTAAAATGCCTAGCATTATTCTTACTGATCAGTAAAATCCATTAAAAAAAAGAGGATAGAAAACCCGTTTTATGGTAAAAAATTCATTCATTTCGGTTTTTTCACAAGAAGAAAAAGAAGAAAACAGGGGGTCCGTTGAATTTCAAGTATTTCGTTTCACCAATAAGATACGAAGACTTACTTCCCATTTGGAATTGCACAGAAAAGATTATTTATCTCAGAGAGGTCTACGTAAAATCCTGGGAAAACGCCAACGACTGCTGTCTTATTTGTCAAAGAAAAATAGAATACGTTATAAAGAATTAATTAGTCGGCTGAATATTCGGGAATCAAAAACTCGTTAATTGAAAAAGGAATTTGAATTATTTTCTTTTTTTATTAGATCTTGAATTTTAATGAACTTCTTTTCATTTTCAGCAATTCATGAAAGAATGAATCGAGGAATAACCTATGAATGTAACAACTACAAGAAAAGACCTCATGATAGTCAATATGGGACCTCACCACCCATCAATGCATGGTGTTCTTCGGCTCATCCTTACTCTAGATGGTGAAGATGTTATTGATTGTGAACCAATATTGGGTTATTTACACCGAGGAATGGAAAAAATTGCGGAAAATCGAACAGTTATACAATATCTACCTTATGTAACACGTTGGGATTATTTAGCTACTATGTTCACAGAAGCAATAACCGTAAATGGACCAGAACAGTTGGGAAATATTCAAGTACCTAAAAGAGCCAGTTATATCAGAGTAATTATGTTAGAGTTGAGTCGTATAGCTTCTCATCTGTTATGGCTTGGCCCCTTTATGGCAGATATTGGTGCACAGACTCCTTTTTTCTATATTTTCAGAGAAAGAGAATTAGTATATGATCTATTCGAAGCTGCCACCGGTATGAGAATGATGCATAATTATTTTCGTATCGGAGGAGTAGCGGCCGATCTACCTTATGGATGGATAGAGAAATGTTTGGATTTCTGTGATTATTTTTTAACAGCGGTTTCTGAATATCAAAAACTTATTACGCGAAATCCTATTTTTTTAGAACGAGTTGAGGGGGTAGGCATTATTGGTCCAGAAGAAGCAATAAATTGGGGTTTATCGGGACCAATGCTACGAGCTTCCGGAATCCAATGGGATCTTCGTAAAGTTGATCATTATGAATGTTACGACGAATTGGATTGGGAAATCCATTGGCAAAAAGAAGGAGATTCATTAGCTCGCTATTTAGTCCGAATCGGTGAAATAATGGAATCGATAAAAATTATCCAACAGGCCCTGGAAGGAATTCCAGGGGGGCCCTATGAGAATTTAGAAACCCGGTGCTTTGCTAGAGAAAGGGATCCCGAATGGAATGATTTTGAATACCGATTCATTAGTAAAAAACCTTCTCCTACTTTTGAATTGCCGAAGCAAGAACTTTATGTAAGAGTTGAAGCCCCAAAGGGAGAATTGGGAATTTTTTTAATAGGAGATCAGAGTGGTTTTCCTTGGAGGTGGAAAATTCGTCCACCTGGTTTTATCAATTTGCAAATTATTCCTCAGTTAGTTAAAAGAATGAAATTGGCCGATATTATGACAATACTAGGTAGCATAGATATCATTATGGGAGAAGTTGATCGTTAAAATGATAATTGATACAACAGAAGTACAAGATATAAATTCTTTTTCTAGATTCGAATCTTTAAAAGAAGTCTATGGAATCATAGGGATGTTTTTACCTATTTTGACTCTTGTATTGGGAATCACAATAGGTGTACTCGTAATTGTGTGGTTAGAAAGAGAAATATCTGCAGGAATACAACAACGTATTGGTCCCGAATACGCCGGTCCTTGGGAATTCTTCAAGCTTTAGCAGATGGGACAAAACTTATTTTCAAAGAGAATCTTTTTCCATCTAGAGGAGATACTCGTTTATTCAGTATAGGACCATCCATAGCAGTTATATCCATTTTACTAAGTTATTCAGTAATTCCTTTTAGTTATCACCTTGTTTTATCTGATCTCAATATCGGTGTTTTTTTATGGATTGCCATTTCCAGTATTGCTCCCATTGGACTTCTTATGTCAGGATATGGATCAAATAATAAATATTCTTTTTTAGGTGGTCTACGAGCCGCTGCTCAATCGATTAGTTATGAAATACCATTAACTCTTTGTGTGTTATCAATATCTCTACGTGCGATTCGTTAAAACAGAAAATTCTCTTTTCTTTATTTTTCGAAAAGAAATTGAATAGATATCTCCTTTTTTATTCATCATTCAGTTTGATGAACTAAATCAGATAGTTGTATGAGTGAAAGAAAACAGCTTAGAAATTAGCAGTAAAAAGATTGAGTCTCATTTCCTACGTACAAGAATTAAAAAAAAAGTAAATATAAGCAAGACTTTTACCCCAAGATTGGTTGATTAGTCATCCTGGCTTGAAGCGGGCTCAACTCAAAAGATCAACCGTATAGAGTTTTCACTATCGTTTCTATGTATTACCATAACGGGTGATTGAGCAAAAATCAGTGGATGGTTAGGAACACCAAAATACATAAAGGATTCGTAATGGAGATTTGTTATGTAAATTATCCAAAAGGAATTTTTACATAACATAAAAAGAATAGTAATTGGGGCTTTAAGTTAGTAGAAATGATCAAGCAGTACTACCCACGATTCCGATTCAGAGTATGCTCCTATCCACAGATTCAAAAATGACTATCAGGAACGAAATAATCCTTTTTTTGAACCCCCCCTTTTTCAGAAAGAAGAATAGGAACGAAAAAAAAAGATCTTTTTCTTCTTTCCTATATTCATAGGGATAAGGTGGCATTATTCAGGAACTAATGTCTAATTTTTTTTTCGTAATCAAAAAGAATGGGTTGAAATATCTATTGATATTTTTACAAAGAGTATTTTATTGAAGGATTAAGTTATTACTCAACAAAGAAAAATTTAAATTATTAAAGGATGAGATCAATTCAGAAGTGCTTTTTTAGTTATTATTATAGCAGACAGAATTTCATTGGTCTAATTCAGGACCTTCCGCTCGGTTTTGACTCTATCTATATAGAATATATATTTTATTTCGAATCGATATATAGTATTATACTACAAACATATCAATCTAAATAATATCAATTTGGTCCTTAGATTTATTGATGGCCCTCGAGGAGCCGTATGAGGTGAAAATCTCATGTACGGTTCTGGAATAGCGATGGGAATAGTGATGTTATCATCGACTATGATTATCTAACAGTTCAAGTACAGTTGATATAGTTGAGGCCCAGTCCAAATATGGTTTTTGGGGATGGAATTTGTGGCGTCAACCTATAGGGTTTTTCGTTTTTCTAATTTCTTCCCTAGCAGAATGCGAGAGATTACCTTTTGATTTACCAGAAGCAGAGGAAGAATTAGTAGCAGGTTATCAAACCGAATATTCGGGTATCAAATTTGGGTTATTTTACGTTGCTTCCTATCTAAATCTATTAGTTTCTTCGTTATTTGTAACAGTTCTTTACTTAGGGGGTTGGAATATCTCTATTCCTTATATATTCGTTCCTGAGCTATTTGAAATAAATAAAGTAGGTAGAGTGTTTGGAACGACAATTGGTATTTTTATTACATTAGCTAAAACTTATTTGTTCTTGTTTATTTCTATCACAACAAGATGGACTTTACCTAGACTAAGAATAGATCAATTATTAAATCTTGGATGGAAATTTCTTTTACCCATTTCTCTCGGTAATCTATTATTAACAACTTCTTTCCAACTCCTTTCATTGTAAAGGAAAGAAAAAGGAATAGGATATTCTAGATTTACGACTTCTCTCAAATATCAAACAAGAGAAAGAAACAAACATAAAATTATTCATAGATCTTTACGATATGTTCCCTATGGTAACTGGGTTCATGAATTACGGTCAACAAACAGTACGAGCCGTAAGGTACATTGGTCAAGGGTTCATGATTACCTTATCCCACGCAAATCGTTTACCTGTAACTATTCAATATCCTTATGAAAAATTAATTACATCCGAGCGTTTCCGCGGCCGAATCCATTTTGAATTTGATAAATGCATTGCTTGTGAAGTATGTGTTCGTGTATGTCCTATAGATCTACCTGTTGTTGATTGGAAATTGGAAACTGGTATACGAAAGAAACGCTTGCTTAATTACAGTATTGATTTCGGAATTTGTATTTTTTGTGGTAACTGTGTTGAATATTGCCCAACAAATTGTTTATCAATGACTGAAGAATATGAGCTTTCTACTTATGATCGTCACGAATTGAATTATAATCAAATCGCTTTGGGTCGTTTACCAATGTCAGTAATTAACGATTATACAATTCGAACAATTTCGAATTCGTAATAATAAAAAAAAATGTTAAAACCCTTTGATTAAAGAGGAATTTCCACCAATTAGTAAGGTTCAATTTGATCTAATCTACAGGAATGAGTTCTTTATTTTTTTTGTTGGTCACTAACTATAAATTCCAATTAACTGTTGATTAGTTGGTAAGAAGTGCGATTCAAGTTGGATTGAAAATTGAATCTAATAATAGAATTTGAGTTTTGAGCTAAATTACCCTTTTCTTTGGTGTAAATCTTTTGGGTAAAGAGAAAACCATATTCTATTGGTCCACTAATTGGACCCAGACCTATTTTAAATCCATTCGATTCGAATTAAATGCAATTAGGAGCATATCCTAAAAAAATGAAAAAATTCCTTGTCGGGTCAATAAAATCATGAAAAACATTTCAATTTATTTCTCTTTTACATATAATAATGGATTTGCCTGGACCAATACATGATTTTCTTTTAGTTTTTCTGGGATCAGGTCTTATATTAGGAAGTTTAGGAGTGGTATTACTTACCAATCCAATTTATTCTGCCTTTTCTTTGGGATTGGTTCTTGTTTGTATATCTTTATTTTATATTCTATCAAACTCCCATTTTGTAGCGGCTGCGCAGCTCCTTATTTATGTAGGAGCTATAAACGTTTTAATTCTATTTGCTGTGATGTTCATGAATTGTTCAGAATATTACAAAGATTTGAATCTTTGGACTGTTGGAGATGGGATTACTTCGTTGGTTTGTACAAGTATTTTGGTTTCACTAATGACTACTATTTTAGATACGTCTTGGTACGGGATTATCTGGACGACAAAGTCAAACCAGATTATTGAGCAAGATTTGATAGGGAATAGTCAACAAATCGGAATTCATTTATCAACAGATTTTTTTCTTCCATTTGAACTCATTTCCATAATTCTTTTAGTTGCTTTGATAGGTGCAATTGCTGTTGCTCGTCAATGATAAATTTTGATAACTATTTACTAGCAATCAAAATTTAACTTGTTGTTTCTGTATCAAATCATTTATCTTCAATTCTATTTGAAAACTGTTCATGTATAAAATAGAAATTATTTATTTGATTCATTACCAAATATCAATCTATTCCTTTGTTTTGTACTTGTTATATTATAGTCAAGTGAATACGTTGATTCTTGTTCATATTGAATGCAATCAAAAGTTAATAGGAGCTGGTCAATGATCTCGAACAATGACTTGTTTGAGGTCCTATTGATTTTCCTATTGGGTATCTATGATTGATACGAGTTCGAATATGGTTAGGAGCCCTTATGTGCCTTGAACTTATCCTCAATGCGGTTAATATAAATTTCGTAACATTTTCAGATCTTTTGATAGTCGACAATTAAAAGGAGATCTTTTCTCCAATTTTGTTATAGCTATTGCAGCGCACGAAGCAGCAGAGAGCTCTAAGCTACTCAGCTCCAAAAGAGCAGGAGAGCTATGGAAGTAGTTAGATTTAGGAATGTAGGTTTGGCTTATTGTTTTCTTTTTTTTTTTTTTTTTTGTCAATTTTATCCCGTCCCCCACGCACCGTCCGTACACCGTTCGTTTAACCAGAGAAGGGAAGGAAAAACAAAAATCAAAAAATTCGTATCAAATCAATCCCGAATGTGTTGAATAAAATAATTATAAATAAGTAAGTAGTTCTATATTTTCCATTAGGTTAGAGAGTATTAAATTTAATAATATTATTTAATCTATAGAAAATACTATCAGACTCAGAATTATTATATCACATTCAATTCAATATTAATTAGCATGTATATCAATACGTGGTTTACTTTGAGGGGAAAGGGGGGAAAAAAGGAATAAAAAAAAAAAACAAAGAAAAAACGTAAAGAAACTTTTTTCATCAAAGTAGTATCTTGGGGCCGTGATTCTTCATGACTGATTCCGCGGAAAATTCGATTTGGATATGCATTAAAGAAAAAAAAATTATTTGGTTTTTTTATTGTTTTATTGGGTTTTTAAAATAGTTTAATTTTTGGTTTTGTTAAAAAAATCCATTGACATTTTGAAGCAATCTATTCTTGAGTTATAGTGCGCATTTGTCTAAATATATGATACATTCCTACAAGTTTACTAGATCGAGTCCGAACAAATGATGATATATTCAAAACTTTTATAGATCCTCTGATGTCAACCATTCGAGTAAAGGATTTATGATTACATGTATAGGATTTGTACTCAATGTGTTTGCGAGCATTGCCCCCCCTTCGTTCTCTCTCTGCACCAACCAGACTCCCAAACACAGATATTGTATTAGAAATGATACCCATGGGATGGAATCATGGATGTCAAAAAGCTAAGCAAAATTGCTTCGCTCCAAGAAAGAAAGGAGAAGAAGGATCAGAGGATATGTCTCTGGGGTTTACACCATGTTTTGTTAGAGGAGGGAAGAGGAAATGGAACTTAACATAGT
>JAGVVM010024162.1:0-10481 GCA_019149425.1 Psidium friedrichsthalianum | reverse complement strand
TTATATCAAAATAATTGAAAAACTAATTAATTTAAAAGGGGATCAAAAAGGTCTTGTGATCTTAAAAATTCACCCAAAATGGAAGGAAATTACGGCATCCCAACAAAAAAAAACGACCTTTTTGATTGGATGGGAATGAAAGAAGAAATACTCAAGTCGTCCCCGTATCGAATCTGAACTTTGGTTCTTTCCAGAATTTGTGCTGCTTTATAATACATATATTATGAAACCCTGGATCATACCAATCCAACTACTTCTTTTAAATTTTAATGAAAATGTTAGTGAAAATAAAAATCACTCACTCGAAGAACAAAAGGGATCTTTTATTTCGAATTTGAAAAAAAAAATCGATTGAATTAGAGAATAGAAATCAAGAAGAAAAAGAATCCGCAAGTCGAGATAATCTTGAATCAGATGTACAAAATCAAGCGAATCTTGGATCACTTCTCTCAAACCAAGAAAAAGATATTGAAGAAGATTATGCAAGCTCAGATATGAAAAAACGTAGAAAGAAAAAGCAATATAAGAGCAACACGGAAGCAGAGCTTGATTTTTTCCTAAAAAGGTATTTACGTTTTCAATTAAGATGGGATGATTCTTTAAATCAAAGAATGATCAATAATATCAAAGTATATTGTCTCCTACTTAGACTGATAAATCCAAGAGAAATTGCTATATCCTCTATTCAAAGGGGAGAAATGAGTTTAGATATTCTGATGATTCAAAAGGATTTAACTCTTATAGAATTAATGAAAAAGGGTATATTAATTATCGAACCAGTTCGTTTGTCTATCAAAAATGACGGACAATTTATTCTATATCAAAGTCTAAATATTTCATTGGTTCATAAGAGTAAGCCCCAAATTAATCAAAGATACCGAAAAAAAAGCTATATTAATTTGGATAAATCCATTGCAAGACATCAAAGAATGGCTGAAAATAGATACAAAAATCATTATGATTTGTTGTTTGTTCCCGAAAAAGTTTTATCCACTAAAGGACGTAGAGAATTAAGAATTCTAATTTGTTTCAATTCGAGGAAGAGAAATGGGATTCATAAAAATCCAGTATTTTGCAACAACGTAAAAAACGGTGGTGAATTTTTGGATAAAAGCAAACATTTTGATAAAAAGAAACTAATTAAATTAAAGTTCTTTCTTTGTCCTAATTATCGATTAGAAGATTTATCTTGTATGAATCGATATTGGTTTGATACCAATAATGGGAGTCGCTTCACTATGATAAGGATACATATGTATCCACGATTGCAAATTTGTTAATTATGCGTTTTTCATATATATTCTGTACCATATATGTATGGTATATGAAACAAAAACTTGCACCCCATGGATTGTCTTCCCTTCCAGTCTGATACATGAATACTAATTCAATGCATGTATCAATATCCAATAGATCTATAAATGATTACCGGAATCTTCTTCTTTTTTTATTTTATTATTAGATCCAAAAATTTTTCTCTTTTCTAAATGTAGAAACATATCATCCTTTCCTATTCCTATACGAATTTTCAGATTCGTATTCCTATACGAATAAAATTGGATTGATTAATTTTATTTGAGAAAATTGGGAGTTAATAAAGAAATTAAGATTCTTGTGTATACCAAATTAAAATGCCTAGCATTATTCTTACTGATCAGTAAAATCCATTAAAAAAAAGAGGATAGAAAACCCGTTTTATGGTAAAAAATTCATTCATTTCGGTTTTTTCACAAGAAGAAAAAGAAGAAAACAGGGGGTCCGTTGAATTTCAAGTATTTCGTTTCACCAATAAGATACGAAGACTTACTTCCCATTTGGAATTGCACAGAAAAGATTATTTATCTCAGAGAGGTCTACGTAAAATCCTGGGAAAACGCCAACGACTGCTGTCTTATTTGTCAAAGAAAAATAGAATACGTTATAAAGAATTAATTAGTCGGCTGAATATTCGGGAATCAAAAACTCGTTAATTGAAAAAGGAATTTGAATTATTTTCTTTTTTTATTAGATCTTGAATTTTAATGAACTTCTTTTCATTTTCAGCAATTCATGAAAGAATGAATCGAGGAATAACCTATGAATGTAACAACTACAAGAAAAGACCTCATGATAGTCAATATGGGACCTCACCACCCATCAATGCATGGTGTTCTTCGGCTCATCCTTACTCTAGATGGTGAAGATGTTATTGATTGTGAACCAATATTGGGTTATTTACACCGAGGAATGGAAAAAATTGCGGAAAATCGAACAGTTATACAATATCTACCTTATGTAACACGTTGGGATTATTTAGCTACTATGTTCACAGAAGCAATAACCGTAAATGGACCAGAACAGTTGGGAAATATTCAAGTACCTAAAAGAGCCAGTTATATCAGAGTAATTATGTTAGAGTTGAGTCGTATAGCTTCTCATCTGTTATGGCTTGGCCCCTTTATGGCAGATATTGGTGCACAGACTCCTTTTTTCTATATTTTCAGAGAAAGAGAATTAGTATATGATCTATTCGAAGCTGCCACCGGTATGAGAATGATGCATAATTATTTTCGTATCGGAGGAGTAGCGGCCGATCTACCTTATGGATGGATAGAGAAATGTTTGGATTTCTGTGATTATTTTTTAACAGCGGTTTCTGAATATCAAAAACTTATTACGCGAAATCCTATTTTTTTAGAACGAGTTGAGGGGGTAGGCATTATTGGTCCAGAAGAAGCAATAAATTGGGGTTTATCGGGACCAATGCTACGAGCTTCCGGAATCCAATGGGATCTTCGTAAAGTTGATCATTATGAATGTTACGACGAATTGGATTGGGAAATCCATTGGCAAAAAGAAGGAGATTCATTAGCTCGCTATTTAGTCCGAATCGGTGAAATAATGGAATCGATAAAAATTATCCAACAGGCCCTGGAAGGAATTCCAGGGGGGCCCTATGAGAATTTAGAAACCCGGTGCTTTGCTAGAGAAAGGGATCCCGAATGGAATGATTTTGAATACCGATTCATTAGTAAAAAACCTTCTCCTACTTTTGAATTGCCGAAGCAAGAACTTTATGTAAGAGTTGAAGCCCCAAAGGGAGAATTGGGAATTTTTTTAATAGGAGATCAGAGTGGTTTTCCTTGGAGGTGGAAAATTCGTCCACCTGGTTTTATCAATTTGCAAATTATTCCTCAGTTAGTTAAAAGAATGAAATTGGCCGATATTATGACAATACTAGGTAGCATAGATATCATTATGGGAGAAGTTGATCGTTAAAATGATAATTGATACAACAGAAGTACAAGATATAAATTCTTTTTCTAGATTCGAATCTTTAAAAGAAGTCTATGGAATCATAGGGATGTTTTTACCTATTTTGACTCTTGTATTGGGAATCACAATAGGTGTACTCGTAATTGTGTGGTTAGAAAGAGAAATATCTGCAGGAATACAACAACGTATTGGTCCCGAATACGCCGGTCCTTTGGGAATTCTTCAAGCTTTAGCAGATGGGACAAAACTTATTTTCAAAGAGAATCTTTTTCCATCTAGAGGAGATACTCGTTTATTCAGTATAGGACCATCCATAGCAGTTATATCCATTTTACTAAGTTATTCAGTAATTCCTTTTAGTTATCACCTTGTTTTATCTGATCTCAATATCGGTGTTTTTTTATGGATTGCCATTTCCAGTATTGCTCCCATTGGACTTCTTATGTCAGGATATGGATCAAATAATAAATATTCTTTTTTAGGTGGTCTACGAGCCGCTGCTCAATCGATTAGTTATGAAATACCATTAACTCTTTGTGTGTTATCAATATCTCTACGTGCGATTCGTTAAAACAGAAAATTCTCTTTTCTTTATTTTTCGAAAAGAAATTGAATAGATATCTCCTTTTTATTCATCATTCAGTTTGATGAACTAAATCAGATAGTTGTATGAGTGAAAGAAAACAGCTTAGAAATTAGCAGTAAAAAGATTGAGTCTCATTTCCTACGTACAAGAATTAAAAAAAAAGTAAATATAAGCAAGACTTTTACCCCAAGATTGGTTGATTAGTCATCCTGGCTTGAAGCGGGCTCAACTCAAAAGATCAACCGTATAGAGTTTTCACTATCGTTTCTATGTATTACCATAACGGGTGATTGAGCAAAAATCAGTGGATGGTTAGGAACACCAAAATACATAAAGGATTCGTAATGGAGATTTGTTATGTAAATTATCCAAAAGGAATTTTTACATAACATAAAAAGAATAGTAATTGGGGCTTTAAGTTAGTAGAAATGATCAAGCAGTACTACCCACGATTCCGATTCAGAGTATGCTCCTATCCACAGATTCAAAAATGACTATCAGGAACGAAATAATCCTTTTTTTGAACCCCCCCTTTTTCAGAAAGAAGAATAGGAACGAAAAAAAAAGATCTTTTTCTTCTTTCCTATATTCATAGGGATAAGGTGGCATTATTCAGGAACTAATGTCTAATTTTTTTTTCGTAATCAAAAAGAATGGGTTGAAATATCTATTGATATTTTTACAAAGAGTATTTTATTGAAGGATTAAGTTATTACTCAACAAAGAAAAATTTAAATTATTAAAGGATGAGATCAATTCAGAAGTGCTTTTTTAGTTATTATTATAGCAGACAGAATTTCATTGGTCTAATTCAGGACCTTCCGCTCGGTTTTGACTCTATCTATATAGAATATATATTTTATTTCGAATCGATATATAGTATTATACTACAAACATATCAATCTAAATAATATCAATTTGGTCCTTAGATTTATTGATGGCCCTCGAGGAGCCGTATGAGGTGAAAATCTCATGTACGGTTCTGGAATAGCGATGGGAATAGTGATGTTATCATCGACTATGATTATCTAACAGTTCAAGTACAGTTGATATAGTTGAGGCCCAGTCCAAATATGGTTTTTGGGGATGGAATTTGTGGCGTCAACCTATAGGGTTTTTCGTTTTTCTAATTTCTTCCCTAGCAGAATGCGAGAGATTACCTTTTGATTTACCAGAAGCAGAGGAAGAATTAGTAGCAGGTTATCAAACCGAATATTCGGGTATCAAATTTGGGTTATTTTACGTTGCTTCCTATCTAAATCTATTAGTTTCTTCGTTATTTGTAACAGTTCTTTACTTAGGGGGTTGGAATATCTCTATTCCTTATATATTCGTTCCTGAGCTATTTGAAATAAATAAAGTAGGTAGAGTGTTTGGAACGACAATTGGTATTTTTATTACATTAGCTAAAACTTATTTGTTCTTGTTTATTTCTATCACAACAAGATGGACTTTACCTAGACTAAGAATAGATCAATTATTAAATCTTGGATGGAAATTTCTTTTACCCATTTCTCTCGGTAATCTATTATTAACAACTTCTTTCCAACTCCTTTCATTGTAAAGGAAAGAAAAAGGAATAGGATATTCTAGATTTACGACTTCTCTCAAATATCAAACAAGAGAAAGAAACAAACATAAAATTATTCATAGATCTTTACGATATGTTCCCTATGGTAACTGGGTTCATGAATTACGGTCAACAAACAGTACGAGCCGTAAGGTACATTGGTCAAGGGTTCATGATTACCTTATCCCACGCAAATCGTTTACCTGTAACTATTCAATATCCTTATGAAAAATTAATTACATCCGAGCGTTTCCGCGGCCGAATCCATTTTGAATTTGATAAATGCATTGCTTGTGAAGTATGTGTTCGTGTATGTCCTATAGATCTACCTGTTGTTGATTGGAAATTGGAAACTGGTATACGAAAGAAACGCTTGCTTAATTACAGTATTGATTTCGGAATTTGTATTTTTTGTGGTAACTGTGTTGAATATTGCCCAACAAATTGTTTATCAATGACTGAAGAATATGAGCTTTCTACTTATGATCGTCACGAATTGAATTATAATCAAATCGCTTTGGGTCGTTTACCAATGTCAGTAATTAACGATTATACAATTCGAACAATTTCGAATTCGTAATAATAAAAAAAAATGTTAAAACCCTTTGATTAAAGAGGAATTTCCACCAATTAGTAAGGTTCAATTTGATCTAATCTACAGGAATGAGTTCTTTATTTTTTTTGTTGGTCACTAACTATAAATTCCAATTAACTGTTGATTAGTTGGTAAGAAGTGCGATTCAAGTTGGATTGAAAATTGAATCTAATAATAGAATTTGAGTTTTGAGCTAAATTACCCTTTTCTTTGGTGTAAATCTTTTGGGTAAAGAGAAAACCATATTCTATTGGTCCACTAATTGGACCCAGACCTATTTTAAATCCATTCGATTCGAATTAAATGCAATTAGGAGCATATCCTAAAAAAATGAAAAAATTCCTTGTCGGGTCAATAAAATCATGAAAAACATTTCAATTTATTTCTCTTTTACATATAATAATGGATTTGCCTGGACCAATACATGATTTTCTTTTAGTTTTTCTGGGATCAGGTCTTATATTAGGAAGTTTAGGAGTGGTATTACTTACCAATCCAATTTATTCTGCCTTTTCTTTGGGATTGGTTCTTGTTTGTATATCTTTATTTTATATTCTATCAAACTCCCATTTTGTAGCGGCTGCGCAGCTCCTTATTTATGTAGGAGCTATAAACGTTTTAATTCTATTTGCTGTGATGTTCATGAATTGTTCAGAATATTACAAAGATTTGAATCTTTGGACTGTTGGAGATGGGATTACTTCGTTGGTTTGTACAAGTATTTTGGTTTCACTAATGACTACTATTTTAGATACGTCTTGGTACGGGATTATCTGGACGACAAAGTCAAACCAGATTATTGAGCAAGATTTGATAGGGAATAGTCAACAAATCGGAATTCATTTATCAACAGATTTTTTTCTTCCATTTGAACTCATTTCCATAATTCTTTTAGTTGCTTTGATAGGTGCAATTGCTGTTGCTCGTCAATGATAAATTTTGATAACTATTTACTAGCAATCAAAATTTAACTTTGTTTCTGTTATCAAATCCATTTATCTTCAATTCTATTTGAAAACTGTTCATGTATAAAATAGAAATTATTTATTTTGATTCATTACCAAATATCAATCTATTCCTTTGTTTTGTACTTGTTATATTATAGTCAATTGAATACGTTGAATTCTTGTTCATATTGAAATGAATCAAAATTAATAAGGAGCTGGTCAATGATACTCGAACATGTACTTGTTTTGAGTGCCTATTTATTTTCTATTGGTATCTATGGATTGATCACGAGTCGAAATATGGTTAGAGCCCTTATGTGCCTTGAACTTATCCTCAATGCGGTTAATATAAATTTCGTAACATTTCAGATTTTTTTGATAGTCGACAATAAAAGGAGATATTTTCTCCATTTTTGTTATAGCTATTGCAGCGCGCCGAAGCAGCTATTGGATTAGCTATTGTTTCGTCAATTTATCGTAACAGAAAATCAACTCGTATCAATCAATCGAATTTGTTGAATAAAATAAGTAGTATTAATTATATATTATTAATTATAGAAATCTAGAATATTCATCAATCAAATTTAGCATGTATAATACGTAGGTTGAGAAAAACGTCCCCAAGTTCCACCCCCTCATGGACGCCAACATTAAAGTATTTTTTTCTCGGGGACGTCAGGATAAGCGAATCGATCAGAGAATTCGTTTGGATTCCCCCTCCCCCCTAATACACCACACCCCTCCCCCCCCACCTCCCCCCCCCCCCCCCCCCCCCCGGTTGAAAATCAAACCCCCCCCGCCCGTTACCCCCTCAGACTAGTGTCTATTTTAAAACCCCTCATATGAATAAACCGCCCTTCACAACCCCCCGTTTCCCACCCCCCCATACTGATAGAAAAATTGATGACTATTCAAAAACTTAACCAGATAACGATGCTTAGCACCATCCACCACCTCAGTCCCACACCACCCGCTAGTCTCATTCCCCCCCCTTCGCACTCATTCCCCTCCCATTTATTATCGCCCCCCGCCCCTTTCCACCCCGACCCCCCCCCCCCGACTAGCGCCCCCACCCCCCTTTCCACCCTCCCTCCCCCTTTCCCCTCCGCCCCTGCCTTTCCCTATTCCCCCATCCCAATTTCCCTTTTTTTTTGTTTTTTCCCCTCCCCCCTCTCCCCATCTTTCCCCCTTCCCCTTTCTTTTTCCACTTTTTCTTCTCCCCCCCCCCCCCCACCACAACCCCCCCCCCCCCCCTCTCCCCCCCCTTTTTCTTTCCCCACCCCACCCCCCCACCCCTTTTCCCCCCTTTCCCCCCCTCCCCCAACCCCCCCTCCCCCCCCCTCCCCTTTCCCCCCTTTCCCCCCTTTCCCCTTTTTTTTTTCCTTTTTCACCCCTTTTCCCCCTCCTCTCCCCCCCCCTTTCTTCCCCCCCCCACCCCTTTCCACCCTCCCCCCTCCTTCCTTCCCCCCCCCATTCCCCCCCTTTTTTCCCCCCCCCCCCCTTTCCCCCACCTTTTTCCTTTTCCCCCCCCCCCCCTTTTCCCCCCCCCTCTCTTTCTTACTTTCTCCCACCCCCCCCACCCCCCCCTTTTTTTTCCCCCCCCCCACCCCCCCCCCTTCCCTTCTTTTCCCCCTTCCTCCTTCCCCCCACCCTTCCCCCCTCCCCTCCCCCCCCCCCCTTTACCCCCCTCTCCCTTTTTTTTTCCTCCCCCCCCCCTCACTCTCCCCCCCCCTTTTCCCCCCCCCCCCCTCCCCCCCCCCCCCCCCCCCTCCCCTCTTACCTCCGCCCTTCCCCCCCCCCTTTCCCTCCACCCCCACCCCCCCCCCCTCCTTTCCCCCCCTTTCTCCTTCCTCCCCTTTTATTTTTTTTTCTTCCCCCCCCCCCCCCCCCCCTCCCCCCCCCCCCCCCCCCCCCCTCCCTTCTCCCTCTCTTCCCTTTTTTTTTTTTTTCCCCCCCCTCCCTTTTTTTTTTTTTTCCCCCCCCCCTTTCCCCCTTCTACTTTTTTTCCCCCCCCACCCCCCCCCTCTTCTTTTTTCCCCCCCCCCTTCCACCCCTCCTCTTTTCCCCCCCTTTTTTTTTTATCCCCCCTCCCCCCCCCCATTTTTTCCCCCCCCCCCCCCTCTTTCTTTTCCCCCTTTCCCTTCCCTTTTTCCCCCCCCTTTCCCGCCCCCCCCACCCCCCTTTCTTTCCCCCCCCTCCCTTCCCCCCCCCCCCCCCTCCCCCCCCCCCTTCTCCCCCCCCTTTTTCCCCTTCACCCCCCCCCTCACCCCCCCCCCCCCTCCCCCCCCCCCCACCCCCCCCCCCCCCTTTTTTTTTCCACCCCCCCCCCCCCCCCCCCCCCCCCCCCCCCCCCCCCCTCCCCCCCCCCCCCCCCCTTTTCTTTTTTCTCCCCCCCTTTTCCCCTCCCCCCCCCCTCCCCTTTTTTTTTTCCCCCCCCCCCCCTCCCCCCCCCCCTCCTTCCCTCCCCCCCCTTCTTTCCCCCCCCCCCTCCCCCCCCCTCTTCCTCCTTTTTCCCACTTTTTTTCCCCCCCCCTCTCCCCCCCCCCCCCCACCCTTCCCACTTCTCCCCTTTCCTCTTTTTTTCCCCCCCCTCCCCTTTTTCTTTTTCCCCTCCCCCCTTTCCTTTTTCACCCACCCCTTTTTCCCCCCCCCTCACCCTCCCTTTGTCCCCCCCCATTTTTCCTCCCCCCCCCCTCTCATTTTTCCCCTCCCCCCCCCCCCCCCCCCCCCCCCCCCCCCCCCCCTTTCCCCCCCCCCCCCCCCCCTTTCCCCCCCCCCCCCCCCCCGCCCCTCCCCCTTTTCCCCCCTCCTCCCCCCTTTCCTTTCTTCCCCCCCCCCCCCTCTTCCCTTCTTTCCTCCCCCCCCCCCCCCCCCTCCCCCCTCCCCCCCCCCCCTTCCCCCCCCCCGCCCCCCCCCCCCCCCCCCCTCCCCCTTCCCCCCCCCCCCACCCACCCCCCCCCCCCCTCCCCCCCCCCCCCCCTTTTTCCCCCCCCCTCTTCTCCCCCCCCCCTCCCCCCCCCCCCCTTCTCCTTTTCCCCCCCCTTTTTTTTTCCCCCCCTTCCCTCCCCCCCTTCTTCCCTCTTTCCCCATGCCCCTTTCCCTTTTTTTTCCCCCTCCCTCCCCTTTTTTTCCTCGCGACCCCCTGTCCCCCCCATCCCCCCTCCCGTTTTCCTCCCCCACGACCTACCCCCCCCCTTCCCCCCCCCCCCTCCCCCCCCCTTCCCCTCCCTCCTTTTCCCCCCCTTCCCCCCCCTTCCCTTCCTTTTTCCCCTTCCCCCTCTCATCCCCCCCCCCCCCCCCCCCCCCCCTTTTTCCCCCCCTTTTTTTCCCCCCCCCCCTCTCCCTCCCTCTCCCCCCCCCCTTTTTCCTCCCACCTCTTCTCCTCTTCTTTCCTCCCCTCTTCCCCCCCCCCCCCCCCCCCCCCCACCCCCCCCTTTTCCCTTTCCCCTTCCCCCCCCTTTCCTCCCCCCTTTCCCCCCCCCCTTCCCCCCCCCCCCCCCCTCCTTCCCCCCCCCCTTTTCCCCCCCC
>JAGVVM010024155.1:0-13678 GCA_019149425.1 Psidium friedrichsthalianum | reverse complement strand
GGTTGATCCCCTATGGGAATATGATCCCGAATTTTCATGAGATGCAAAGTAAAGTGAGAGTTTCGGGAAAAGGGTTTTCAGTGCCTGTTACCATTGTTTATCTTCCCCGAAGTCAAGTTATATAAAAAAAAAGTTACGATGCAGAAAAGCGAAGGAAAATATCAGAGGCACGAACTGGGAAAACATCACAGAATTCATTCGGGAAGGCAGAATTCAATGATAAGATTGCCATTTTGCCTTGGCTAGCAACTGCTTGGCTGTTTTTACAAAATTTTGCAATTGGGTTTCGAGATTATAGTTCTGTTCCATCATCTCTTTCCTCCGCTGCTCTGCAACCAGACTCTTATGCTTGCCAGAGTCGTACTCTTTTGCCAGCTCTGTGTATTTGTTGAAATCTCGTCGGCAAGAAACACAAAGCTCATCCCGTTCAGATTCCCGAAGACGAAGTTTGTTATCAACCACTTCGAGAGCCGCTTCAAGATCTGCTTTCTTCTTTTTGAGATCTTCAACTTCTTGTTCCAAGGCAGTATAGTGGTTGAAAGACAAAAGTGTATCATCAGCTGTTCATGCAGTTCATCTTCAACAGCTAGTTGGGGGCTCCATGGAAATGAAGTAGGGTAGAGTGTACATATTGATTCTCACCGTGTCCACGCTCCAACAAAACAAGCTGAAATTCAGTGCAGACGCTTTTAAGCTCAGCCAAAGGCATGTAAGAGGGATTTCCCGAAAAGATTTCCTGGGCAAGGACTCTAGCCCGTTGTTCTTTTTGGAATCCACAATCAGCTCCCCATAACCAGGTTCCAGAAGGTCTAAAAATTCTTGCCATTTAGCTTTGGCAACTGGGGAGGAACAGGAGAGGTTGCCGACAAGAGATCCTTCAATTGCACTGAAGTGGTTTCTCTAATTTTAGTCGTTGAATCTGCTTGAAGGCATTCCTCTCTTGTTCGGACAATGGGGGAATCTTCTTTGGCGGCGGCTCTGGATCAGCAATTGTTGAAGCTGATGGTATGTCAGACTCTCTGGGGGATGATGTAGGTTGCGTCAGAGACGGAGGAGTGCTCGTGGGGATTGCAATCTCAATAGGAAAAATTGGCGCTTTCGAGGAACGAAGTCCTGCAATTCAGAAAAATTAGTTAGCCACCAACTAAGTCTCCATGAGGAACAATAGAGTAAAAATCCACATACCTGAAGTGCGAGCAGAGACACCTTCTTCGGGAGCAGAAGTTGAATTAGTAAGTTGATGCTCTGCATTTCGGCTTCACTGGAGTAGTCTGAATTAAATCACTGAAATCATGAATCCTAACAACTTTATTGGTGATATTTCGTCAACAAAGTGAATCGGTTACTACCATAATAAATACATACCGATTGGCAAGCGATTCCTTAGGCAGAACTTTTTCTTTAACAGGAGTAGACTCTTTCTTCAGGGTTGTATCCTTGGAGTGTAATGGGAGTCTCTGTCTTGTACTGTTTTGCCGTTGGTGAGGAATCGTTGTGATATGACTTCAGGCGTCACTGGATCACTCGATCAAAGGTGGATGAGCAGGGGTCGAAGCTGTGAAGACTGGAACTTCACAGTATTCTCAGAAGGAGAGAAGCAGGTGTTTTTCTTCGAAGTCCTGACAGTCACAAGATTAAACTCAGGTATGATAACCTAACAGCCACAGTATTGGTGTAAGAAGAAGTATGATCACCTACCTTTACTTGATCTTGGCTTCTTCAACCGAAGTGGTGCATCGGGAACTGAACTCTGAGAGGAATGTTCAAATAACGAATGCCTGTCCTCTGTGATGGTTGTTTCTGAGTTGGCTTTCGGGAGCAGGAGATTTCGGTGAAGCCGTCCTCTTGCGTTTGCCATCTGCAGCGTAATCGGGATTAAGTAAAATTAAAAAGTGAACTTACATTACTCGTACTTGAAGAAGAAAGAGGTTAATTAACCTTTCTTTGGATCTCCTGAGGGCGCTGGCGCTGGGAGTGCTTTCGGTGTCTCATCTCTGTAGGAGTTGAGTCAGGTGCTCGCAGTTCCGATCTAAGAATGAATCCAGATCCTCACTCTCGGAAAAGAAGTGGAACGATGGTCATCCCACCAGAGTACAAACTTGGGAGTAGTATAGCCAGACTTTGGCTCATACCGAAATACAGAGAGCTTTCGGTATATCCTCCGAATGATGATTTTCAGCTCAGTAAAGGCCGAAGTGTCTGAAGATCTGCAAGTGACCTTTTCGGAAGATGAGAAAAGGAGAAAGTGTAGAGTGCTGGGACAGGAAGCTTGAGTAAGCCCAAATTGCCGAGCGCAATATTGGGGAGAATAATTTCGAGCCCGAATGAGCCTGCCTTTGAATGAAATTTTGAGAAGGAGATCAATGGAAGTCAGCACAATCTGCCAGTATTCGCTACGATTATTGGAAAAACCAGGAAGATGCTGACGGAATTCGGAGCAAGAAAGGAGCAAAATCAAAAGTCTCTATGTCCAAAGAGTAGAGCTTATTAATGAAATACCGAAAATAAGAGAAAATTCGGCACCAAGAGGGTTAAGTTCTGACTCAGGGCTTGACAGGGGAAAGTGTTTGGTATAGAAATAGAAGAAGTTTGACCGAACTGGGAATCAGAAACCAAGAAGGGAAATAAAAGGCAGCCTAGACTTGCAGAATCCAGAGAGGGCCACCGAAAACCCTAAACACCAGTAGAGGTAACCGAAGCAACATGGGATAAACCCCTATACAGAAGAGCAAGAGCAGTCTTGCCCAGAGCCAACTTGGTTGCCTGCGGCTAAGCATTGGCTATGTACAAAAAATCTTTAGAGAACCCTAATAACAGGGTGACAAAAAGGACTCTTATTTGCACAACCAGTAGAGCAAAAAAGGCAATGGTTCTTCTTCGTGACTTCCCCGTCCTTTTTGAAATATTTGTTCAGAAAAGTCCCGTAGGACAGGTCGGAATCCGAGAGCAGGCGAAACTCTGGATGAGTTTTTACAGGAAAGGTAGCAACGTCTTCTCCTAACAGGCTAAGACCAGTAATGCAGGCTAGATCTAGAAGGGTTACAGTCATGGGGCAAAAGGAAAAAAGAAGCAATTAGTTGATGATGACCAAAACTGGATAGGCATCCGATCAATTCGAAGTTCAGGCGAAATCGAAACAGGAAAAGCGAAGGGTATCTTAATCTTGGAGTTCATCCCAGAGTGTAGCCTTAGAGGCATGAAGTCGGATAACCATTTGTAGAACGATTGGTCCGAAAGGAAAAAAGCCCTAAGTCGAGAGGCTGAGAAACCCAGTGATGAAACTGAATGGGTTCGTGATGGACAGGAAGAATCTCGTAGCATGTCGAGGGAAAACATCAGTGAAGATCTTGGAACTAAGAAATGGTTATAGATGGCAATGGCCCAAAGATGAAAGAATCATTACTGTCATTTATTCAGTAGAGAGAAATGTGACGATTGTCGAATCGTCCGACTCCACGAGCTCGAAGAAGCGATCAAGGGCTGCTGCATGGAAAAGGTTGAAGCTTGAGACGCCATTGACGAGAAAATGAGGAAGGTTGATGCTAGGGTTTCAAGAGGAGCTCTGGAAAAAAGAGGGAGATCAGGCGAAAGCTACGAAAATGAAACAAAGGTAATGAGAACAAGACAAAAATTTGATTGTGTGGGGACAAACAACTTTATAGCTGACTTGGAAATGAAACGGTGTAAAAGCGTCGTTTGATACGGAAAAGGAAGTTGAGCAGATGAATTTTGGGAAGCGACGCGAGACGTGTCGTTTGGAGAAAAAGTCAAAAAGACAGGTATTTAAGATGACAAGAGAGACGTGTCTCAGAATAAGAAAGAAGACGCCGTTCGGGAAAGGAGAGCGTGTTATGTTGAAGTTTAAAAGAATTAAACCTTTTAATTCTTTTAAAGGGGCATATGTTGACACCATAATATCGTCGTTCGATTCGGTATCTCCGGAATGACAGGTACGTGAGAGGATGTTATTAATTGATCCCGAAGTATGATGAGAAGGAAACGTTACCACCGAAGGATAAACCACATTTTCCATTCGGGATGTACGGCCATTCAGAGAATTGAAAGGTAGGATCCCGAAGTAAAGCAAGAAGAAAATGCCATACAGAATAACAAGCCGACGCATTGTCATTCGGATGCGCACAACATTTGGAGGGTTGAGGGATATTCCCGAATAAAAGGAATGCTGTACTTGAGTTCGGCATATCGCAGATGAAAGTTTCATATCGAAAGTCGGGGGAGGCGCGAAGCAAAACTCATGGCGCGAACAGTTATGAACCACGAAGAACATGAGTTCCAATTCGCACGGATCAGTTTTGAGGATCGTGGGTTGAAAAAGACAAGTAGTGGCGCTAGAATTCAAAGGTTTGAAATCAAGGGATAACTGCTCAAGCGGTTATGAGCGCAAGAAGAAAAATTATCCAGAAGAAAGAAGGAACAGGGACCAAACCATCCAGAAAAACACTCTGTTTTCCTTAAGTTCTTAGCTTTCGTTGTTGTTCGCAGCCTAGTTTTAGCTTTCTCGCACTTTTCATTACCTGTACTTTCAGATTCCAGTAATCTATTTACCAATTTCTGCAAGTAGGAGTATCGTAGCCGTAATCGTCCAAATTTTCACACGCTTTCATCAGTCACTATCTCGTTCACACAGTTCGTCCATTTTTCCATCAGAACAGAGCCACAGACCCTTCTAATAAAAAAACCGAAGTACGAATTTCGGTGAAAGATATCCCCGATCACAATCGGTCCGAACAGGTCTGAAAAATAATTTCCAATACTGTCAGCCTGTAGGCTATAGTTTTCAAAAATACTAAATTATAACTAATCCTCTTGAGAGTTAAAAAAAATTTATTCCACTTAAATACGTGTTAGATTATAATTTTCAAAGGAGATATCATTGTTGTTAAATCATTATAACGCATAAAATGAGAATAATCGTATACAACAATGTTAAATTTTGCTACTTTCATTCCTTTTATGTGCGCTTAATATTGTGCTGAAATGATACGGTTCTCCATTTTTGTATTATTCTGTTAAAGTGGTTAGCTTTTGTAATTTTCAACGTTTGGGTCATTTTTTCACAATTAATTTAGGAAATTTGTCCTTTGGTTTGTTCCAAATAAGTCCCCACTAGCTATAATATCCATTTTGGTGGCTATCAAAGTAATGGAAAGGCGTATTCAATCTAATGGTACGGTCAGTTAAGCGGGACCCTAATTCTAATTAGAAAGTGTGATGGTAGGGAAAAGTCATATCTGGTTCTAGGTCACAAAATAAAAGAGCGCGCGCGCCATAATATATATATATAGATATAATATATAAACAAAATATATATATATATATAGTAATATGCTTTTGGGTCGTAACGATTATTATGAGGCCAAACTTTTAATTACGCAGCTCCACCCAACTTATGAATTACGGCTCCTTTGTTTCATCATAAAATAACGTCTTGACAAACAATTTTCGAATTTTTTTCCGTGGCGTTTGGGGATGGAAAATAGATATCTGTAAAAAAATTTTGCTCTTTATGAAAGAAATCTCTTTTAAAAGTACAGAAAATGTTTTTCCTCATTTTTTTTTCGCTTGTTTCTTTTCACAACTTCTTTCTTTTTCTTTTCTCTTTCTTCCTCTTCCGCTACTGTTTGTCCTTTCTCGCCGCCGCCAGCGCCCCTGCTGCGTCGGAATCACTTCCTTGATAACAACGGAAATCGTTTTTCTGCAGTTCATTTTTAAGTATTCACCAAACAGACCGTAAAAATATTGTTATTTTTCTTGAAATGAATTCCTAGAAAATAATTTCTCGAAAGCATCATTTTTTTCCTGAAACAAAAAAGAGCCTACATCTCAAAGAAATGCATAGTGGTTTGGAAGCCATTTTTTTTTCATACATTTACAATCGATTTGCAATATTGAAAATTGTTTCACGCGATATTGTGAGGAGTTAACAACAACCGCATGAGTTCGTTGATGTAATTTGCTAAGTAGGATAACACTAAAATATTTGAAATGACTCAATTGTGATTGTAATAACCTATTACTATAGTCAATTTATCTATAGTGTAATGTATAAGGTAGCTTCTCATGAAGTAGAATCACATCAAATCGAAAGCATTTTCTTATTATGTTCAAACTACACTACTTCATCTTTGGAAAAATTATCTAAAATGTTCTAAACCTATTGTACTTTTTTCAATTCATTTGTAAACCTTTAAATTTTTTATTCCAAGTTCTAAACCTTATCTTGTTTGCCAATTGATTCTATTGGGCAATTGTTTTGAAAATTCTGACGTCAATGTCGATCGTTCTAGTGTCACAAACCAATGCTTACGGTGGATAATTTTTAATAAAATGTTAGCATTTCGTTCATTCTTTTATTTCATTTTTTTTTCCTTTTTTTTTGTTTCTTGTTTTTTTGGAATGCTGCAGGGTGCTAGTAGATGGCAAAGGGTCACGGCCATCAACAAACTATCTCGAACATTTAGAATTTCCCCTATAGAGATAAGAACTCGTGGGCATATATATGTGGAATTTGCAATAAATCTGGTCGCGGCCCTACCTCACTGACTGCACTGTGAGGTCTTTGCCTAGATTTGGGCAAGGCTGGTCTTGCTTCAATTTGCAAGGCCATGGTCCTGTATGATGCGGCCCGACACCCTTTCGCCCATTGGCTGGCGGGGACCAACCGATCCTCGCCGGCCACTTCCCAAAAAAAAAAAACCAAAAGAAAAGACGAGCCACTACAAAAAAACAAGGCTTTAGCTAACGAACTTTTGGCGACGAAAATGTTGACAAAATTCGTCGCTAATGACTTTGCGACGAATTTTGCGACGAAAATTTTTTTGTCGCAAATTCGTCGCAAATTTCCCTTTAGCGACGAATTTTGTCACATTTTCGTCGCAAAATTTCGTAGCTAAAGCCTGTTTTTTTTGTAGTGTCTCTTCTTTTCTTTGGTTATTTTTTTTTTTTTGGAAGTGGCCGCGAGGGATCGTTGGTCCCTCGCCAGCCACTGGGCAAGGGTCGTCGGGCCCTCATCATACATGACCATTGGCCCTTGCAATTGAAGGCAAGACCAGCCTTGCCAAATCTAGGCAAAGATGCCTCACATGCAGTCAGTGAGGTAGTGCTCGACGATTTATTGGTCAATTCCACATATATATGCCACGGTTTTCCTTATCTCTATAGGGGTTTACAATTCTAATGTTCGAGAAGTTTCGGTGATGGCCGGACCCTTGCCAGCTACTAGCGACCCTTGCCAGCCACTTTTCCAAAAAACCAAGAAACCAAAAAAAAAGGAAAAAAAATGAAATAAAAGAATTGAAGAAATGCTAACATTTTATTAAAAATTATCCTACGTAAGCATTGTGGTTGTGCCACGTAGAACGATCGACATTGACGTCAGTATTTTCAAAAACAATTTGCCCAATAGACTCAAATGGCAAAACAAAGATAAGGTTTTAGAACTTGAATAAGAAAATTTAAAGTGGTTACAATTGAATTGAAAAAAGTACAATAGGTTTAGAACATTTTAGATAATTTTTCCAAGACGAAGTCCGTGTAGTTTCATGATAAGAAAATGCTTCGATGATTGTGATCTACTTCATGAGAAGTACCTTACTACATTACACTATAGATAAAGTGATATAGTAAATATTACAATCACAATTGAGTGCATTCAAATACTTTGAGTGTTGTATATCCTACTTAGGCAATGTACACAACTACTCAATGCGTGTTGTTTAACTCTCACAATATCTCTGCAACAATCTGTGCTCACTATTGCAAATCGATTCGTAAATGTTACTGAAAAAAAAAATGGCTTCCAACCTTGCAATTTCTTTGAGATGTAGGCTTCTGTTTGTTTCATGAAAAAATGATGCTTTCGAAAAATATTTTCTAGGAATTCCATTTTCAAGAAAATAACAATATTTTGGGCGTGGGGGTTTGGTTAATACTTAAAAATGAATGGAAAACGATTCCGTTTGTTATCAAGGAATTGAATTTCCGACGGCAGCAGGGGCGACTGGCGGCGGCGGAGAAAGGAAACATTAGCGAAAGAGAAGAAAGAGAAAGAAAAGAAGAGTGTGAAAGAACAAGGAAAAAAAAGGAGAAAACATTTTCTGTACTTTTAAAAGAGATTTTTTCATAAGAGCAAATTTTTTTTCAGGACTATCCTATTTTCCCGCCCCAACGCCGAAAAATTTTTTAAACTTTTTTGTACGAAGTTTATTTTATGTGAAACAAACGGAGCCGTAATTCATAAACTCGCTGCGTAATTAAAAGTTTTGGCACTCAATAATTAATCGTTACGACCAAAAGGCTCATTATATATATATATATATATAATATATATATATATATATATATATATATCGCGCGCGCTCTTTTTATTTTGTGGGACCTAGAACCAGATATGACTTTCCCACTAGACCATCCAATTTTCTAATTGAATTAGGTCCCTATAAACTGACGTACCATTAATGGAATACGTAAACAGTACTTTTATAGCCACAATCTATGATTGTTTTTCAATGCTAGTGGACTTATTTGACAACCCAAAGGACAAATTCCTAAATTTAATTGTGAAAAAATGACTCCAAACGTTGGCAAAATTACAAATCTAACACTTTTAACAGATAATAACAATGAGACCGTATCATTTAGCACATACTAAGCGCACATAAAAAAGGAATGACAGTAGTAAAAAATTTAACATTTGTTAGACGGTATTCTCCTTTTATGCGTTATCTTGAGTTCACACAATGATATCTCCTTGAAATAATAATCAACAAGTATTAAGTGGAATAATATTTTTTTTAACTCTCAAGGATTAGTTTAATTTAGTAAATTTTTTGAAAACTCTAGCCTCAGGCTGACAGTATTGTCAATTATTTTCGACCTGTTCGACCGATTTGTGATCGGGAATATCTTTCACCGAAATTCGTACTTCGTTTTTTATTAAGAAGGGTTCTGTGGCTCTGTTCTGATGAAATGGACGAACTGTGTGAACGGGATAGTGACTGATGAAAGCGTGTGGAAATTTGGACGATTTACGGCTACGATACTCCTACTTGCAGAAATTGGTAAATAGATTACTGGAATCTGAAAGTACAGGTAATGAAAAGTGCGAGGAAAGCTAAAGCTAGGCTGCGAACAACAACGAAAGCTTAAGAACTTTAAGGAAAACAGAGTGTTTTTCTGGATGGTTGTTCCTCTTTTTCCTTCTTTCTTCTGGACATTTTCTTCTTGCGCTCATAACCGCTTGAGCAGTTATCCCTTGATTTCAAACCTTTGAATTTTAGCGCCACTACTTGTCTTTTTCAACCCACGATCCTCAAAACTGATCCGTGCGAATGTGAAACTCATGTTCTTCGTGGTTCATAACTGTTCGCGCCCATGAGTTTTGCTTCGCGCTCCCCGACTTTCGGTATGAAACTTTCACACTGCGCGATATGCCGAACTCAAGTACAGCATTCCTTTTATTCGGGAATATCCCTCAACCTCCCAATGTTGCGCGCATCCCGAATGACAATGCGTCGGCTTGTTATTCTGTATGGCATTTTCTTCTTGCTTTACTTCGGGATCCTACCTTTCAATTCTCCCGAATGACGCGTACATCCCGAATGGAAAATGTTGGTTTATCCTTCGGTGTAACGTTTCCTTCTCATCATACTTCGGGATCAATTAATAACATCCTCTCACGTACCTGTCATTCCCAAGATACCGAATCGAACGACGATATTATGGTGTCAACATATGCCCCCTTTAAAAGAATTAAAAGGTTTAATTCTTTTAAACTTCAACATAACACGCTCTCCTTTCCCGAACGGCGTCTTCTTTTCTTCTTCTGACGACGTCTCTCTTGTCATCTTAAATACCTGGCTTTTCGACTTTTTCTCCAAACGACACGTCTCGCGTCGCTTCCCCAAAATTCATCTGCTCAACTTCCTTTTCCGTATCAAACGACGCTTTTTACACCGTTTCATTTCCAAGTCAGCTATAAAGTTGTTTGTCCCCACACAATCAAATTTTTGTCTTGTTCTCATTACCTTCGTTTCATTTTCGCGTGCTTTCGCCTGATCTCCCTCTTTTTCTCCAGAACATCCTCTTGAAACCCTAGCATCAACCCCTCATTTTCTCGTCAATGGCGTCTCAAGCTTCAACCTTTTCTCATGCAACAGCCCTTGATCGCTTCTTCGAGCTCGTGGAGTCGGACGATTTCGACAATCGTCACCATTTCTCTCTACTGAATAATGACGGTAATGATTCTTTCATCTTGGGCCCTGCCATCTATAACCATTTCTTAGTTCCCAAGATCTTCACTGATGTTTTCCCTCGACATTTTACCGAGATTCTTCCTGTCCATCACGAACCCATTCAGTTTCATCACTGGGTTTCTCAGCCCTCTCGACTTAGGGCTTTTTTCCCTTTCGACCAATCGTTCTACAAATGGTATTCCCGACTCCATGCCTCTAAGGCTACACTCTGGGATGAACTCCAGATTCACGATGCCCTTCGCTTTTCCTGTTTCGATTTCCGCCTGAACTTCGAATTAATCGGTGCCCTGTCCAGTTTTTGGTCATCATCAACTAATTGCTTCTTTTTTCCTTTTGCCCCCATGACTGTAACCCTTCTAGATCTAGCCTGCATTACTGGTCTTAGCCTTTTAGGAGAAGACGTCGCTACCTTTCCTGTAAATACTCATCCAGAGTTTCGCCTGCTCTCGGATTCCGACCTGTCCTACGGGACTTTTCTGAACAAATATTTCAAAAAGGACGGGGAAGTCACCGAAGAAGAGCACATTGCCTTTTTGCTCTACTGGCTGTGCAAGTTCTTTTTTGTCACCCTGTTATTAGGGTTTCTAAAGATTTTTTGTACATAGCCACTGCCTTAGCCGCAGGAACCAAGTTGGCTCTGGGCAAGACTGCTCTTGCTCTTCTGTATAGGGGTTTATCCCATGCTGCTTCGGTTACCTCTACTGGTGTTTTAGGGGTTTTCGGTGGCCCTCTCTGGATTCTGCAAGTCTGGGCTGCCTTTTATTTCCCTTCTTGGTTTTCTGACTCCCAGTTCGGTCAACCTTCTTCTATTTCTATACCAGACACTTTCCCCTGTCAAGCCCTGAGTCAGGAACTTAACCCTCTTGGTGCCGAATTTTCTTCTTATTTTCGGTATTTCATTACTCAGCTCTACTCTTTGGACATAGAGACTTTTGATTTTGCTCCTTTTCTTGCTTCCGAATTCCGTCAGCATCTTCCTGGTTTTTCCAATAATCGTAGCGAGTACTGGCAGGTTGTGCTGACTTCCATTGATCTCCCTCTCAAAATTTCATTCAAAGGCAGGCTCATTTCGGGCTTCGAAATTTATTCTCCCCAATATTGCGCTCGGCAATTTGGGCTTACTCAAGGCCTTCCTGTCCCAGCACTCTACACTTTCTCCTTTCCTCATCTTCCCGAAAAGGTCACCTGCAGATCTTCAGACACTTCGGCCTTTACTGAGCTGAAAATCATCATTCGGAGGATATACCGAAAGCTCTCTGTATTTCGGTATGAGCCAAAGTCTGGCTATACTACTCCCGAGTTTGTACTCTGGTGGGATGACCATCGTTCCCACTTCTTTTCCGAGAGTGAGGATCTGGATTCATTCTTGATCGGAATCTGCGAGCACCAGACTCAACTCCTACAGCAGATGAGACACCGAAAGCACTCCCAGCGCCAGCGCCCTCGGGAGATCCAAAGAAAGGTTAATTAACCTCTTTCTTCTTCAAGTACGAGTAATGTAAGTTCACTTTTTACTTTTTACTTAATCCCGATTACGCTTGCAGATGGCAAACGCAAGAGGACGGCTTCACCGAAATCTCCTGCTCCCGAAAGCAACTCAGAAACAACCATCACAGAAGACAGGCATTCGTATTTCAGAACCTTCATCTCAGAGTTCAGTTCCCGATGCACCACTTCGGCTATTGAAGAAGCCAAGATCAAGTAAAGGTAGTGATCATACCTTCTCTTACACCAATACTGTGGCTGTTAGGTTTATCATCCCTGAGTTTAATCTTTTGACTGTCAGGTCCTTCGAAGAAAACACCTGCTTCTTCTCCTTCTGAGCCTACTGTTGAAGTTCCAGTCTTCACAGCTTCGACCCCTGCTCATCCACCTTTGATCGAGCTTGATCCAGTAACGCCTGAAGTCACTCATCCCGATTCCCCACCAACGGCAACAACAGTACCAGAGAGACTCGCCATTACACTCCCAGGATACAACCCTGAAGAGTCTACTCCTGTTAAAGAACCTGTTCTGCCTAAGGAATCGCTGCCAATCGGTATGTATTTATTCTGGTAGTTAACCGATTCACTTTGTTGCCGAAATATTCCACCTCTAACTTTTGTTAGGATTCCTGATTTCAGTGATTTCTCTTCCGACTCCTCCAGTTGAAGCCGATCCTGATGCGCATCAACTTACCGATTCAACTTCTGCTCCCGAAGAAGGTGTCTCTGCTCGCACTTCAGGTATGTGGATTTTTTACTCTATTGTTCCTCATGGAGACTTAGTTGGTGGTTAACTAATTTTTCTGAATTGCAGGACTACGTTCCTCGAAAGCGCCAATTTTTCCTATTGAGATTGTAATCCCCACGAGCACTCCTCCGTCTCTGACGCAACCTACATCATCTTCCAGAGAGTCTGACATACCATCAGCTTCAACAATTGCTGATCCAGAGCCGCCGCCAAAGAAGATTCCCCCATTGTCCGAACAAGAGAGGAATGCCTTCAAGCAGATTCAACGACTAAAATTAGGAGAAACCACTTCAGTGCAATTGAAGGATCTCTTGTCGGCAACCTCTCCTGTTCCTCCCCAGTTGCCAAAGCTAAATGGCAAGAATTTTTAGACCTTCTGAACCTGGTTATGGGGAGCTGATTGTGGATTCCAAAAAAGAACAACGGGCTAGAGTCCTTGCCCAGGAAATCTTTTCGGGAAATCCCTCTTACATGCCTTTGGCTGAGCTTAAAAGCGTCTGCACTGAATTTCAGCTTGGTTTTGTTGGAGCAGTGGACACGGTGAGAATCAATATGTATACCTCTACCCTACTTCATTTCCATGGAGCAACCCCAATAGCTGTTGAAGATGAACTGCATGAACAGCTGAATGATACACTTTTGTCTTTCAACCACTATACTGCCTTGGAACAAGAAGTTGAAGATCTCAAAAAGAAGAAAGCAGATCTTGAAGCGGCTCTCGAAGTGGTTGATAACAAACTTCGTCTTCGGGAATCTGAACGGGATGAGCTTTGTGTTTCTTGCCGACGAGATTTCAACAAATACACAGAGCTGGCAAAAGAGTACGACTCTGGCAAGCATAAGAGTCTGGTTGCAGAGCAGCGGAGGAAAGAGATGATGGAGCAGAACTATAATCTCGAAACCCAATTGCAAAATTTTGTAAAAACAGCCAAGCAGTTGTTAGCCAAGGCAAAATGGCAATCTTATCATTGAATTCTGCCTTCCGAATGAATTCTGTGATGTTCCCAGTTTCGTGCCTCTGATATTTTCCTCGCTTTTCTGCATCGTAACTTTTTTATATCTTGACTTCGGGAAATACACTGGTAAACAGGCACTGAAACCCTTTTCCCGAAACTCTCACTTACTTGCGTAATCCATGAAATTCGGGACCATAATGCCATAGGGGATCAACC
>JAGVVM010024152.1:12500-15000 GCA_019149425.1 Psidium friedrichsthalianum | reverse complement strand
AAACGAGCAGTTTTAGTAAGATTTGTAATATGAATACCTTTACGCTTGGCAGAAATATAAGGTGCCATCCTAGGATTCCATTTCCTAGTACCATGACCAAAATGAACTCCCGCTTCCATCATCTCTTCCAAATTGATATTCCAATATCTTCTTGTCATTTCTCCCCCCCACTTCCGCTTAAAAAAAAAAGCGACGAGGTTGCCCTGAACTAAATAATTGTTCCGATGGAACCTTTTCTTCTACCGGAGATTGTACGTGTCGATGTCGATACACGATCCAAAACCCTACCCTCTATTCGTTATTATCTTTATTTCGATTACCACATAAAATGACCATAAATAAAGAGTTTTTTTTTATTAAAATTCAAAAAGTATGAATCCACTTTTAGGAATCATTAAATGCTGTAAATGATTGTTCTGATGGATCATGAAATTTCTTTGAAATGGAAGAATCAAATAATTCTCTGTGGTGGAACAAAATATCTCTGATTTCCCCCTCGAAAAAATTCTTCTTTTTGGTTTTCAAAGGAATGTTCTTATGTTGCCTTGAACGATGCACTAATCCTTTGAATCCGGTACCAACGGGTATCATTCCCCCTATAACAACGTTCTCTTTTAGGCCTTTCAACCAATCGATACGGCCCCGGAGAGCAGCTTTGGCTAAAACTCGAGCAGTTTCTTGAAAACTCGCTTCCGATATGAAACTTTGAGTATTCAAAGATGCCCTTGTTATTCCCAATAGGATGGCGCGGTAACAGATCGATTCTTCCAAAGCGCGCCCCGTTCGCGCCGCTCGCAACAATCCAATTAGTTCTCCAGGTAAAAAAACATTAGACATTCCATCCTCTGAAACCAACACCTTTGATGTTATTTGGCGTACAATAATTTCTATGTGCCTATTATGGATTTGCACCCCCTGGGATCGATAAACCTTTTGGATCTTATTAACCAAAGATATACGACTTTGCACTATAGTTAGCTCAGCCCCAATCAAGGATCCCCAAGGAATTCCAAGAATTTTTTTGATATGCTCGTTCCAACCCTCAATTCTTTTTTCTAGGTTCATCGATATTGAATCAATTGAACGCATTTCTAACACTTGTTCCACTTTTGGAAGACCCTGGGTTATATCACCGGATCTCGATTTTTCATATATAAATGTAACTAATGTACCTCCTTCGTAAAGGATTTCTCCATAATGACCATGAACAGTTGCTCCTGGAGTGGCCAAATAAGGCTTGGCGGATCTTATTACTACAGAATCCACTTGAACAATCAAAACTTGACCCGATTTGAGATGGGGTCCATTTTTGGCTATACATACATTTTCACAAATAAACTGTCCAAGACTAATTATTGTGGATCTTTCTTCCAAATAATTATGATGGAGAAAATACCAATTCAAATTGAATGAATTCAAAACAATGTTACTGCATGAATCGGGATTCAAAATTCTCCCATTTTCATCCATTAAATAATAGTTAATTACTTGAAAAGTCTGTTTTAAATTTTCAAGTTGCAAATATTTAGTTACCAAAATAGGATTATGAGTTATTAAATAGTAAAATGAATAAAAATTCACAAATTGAAGGACTGTTCCTAAAGGGCCAATCAAATTCCTAATTTGAATTATAGGATCTTTTTTAATTGATTCTTTTATCACATTGTGATATTTTCCAGCGTTGAATGGACCCATTCGGAAACAATTAGATGATGACAAAATTATCAAAGATGGGGATTCCTTATTTTTATTTAATAACGTGCGAATAGTTCCTTGATTTTGGCTAAATGATTGTTGCATTTTTGTCTTGGAATAAAAGGGATTGCTATTGGTGTGATCTGACACATTATCTGAATCTGAGATCAATCCTGAGCCGGAGGGATCATTCCTTTTTCTGAGATACGAAATAGGGAATTTCACTAAGTCAATTCTTAGGAAATCTCGAATCAGACCATTTGTACTTACTTCAACAAAGGAAGTATGAGCCTCTTCTATAGAAGAACTTTTTTTGTCTTGGTCCCAATTCAAAATTAAACAAGTCCGAACTAATTGAATACTTGTATCAGAAATTCCCCGAATTGGTTTGCCATTTCCGTAAACAATATAATTGACAACTCGAAGTTGCATATTATCCCTTTCTTGTAACAGATCCGGGGGGAAGAGTGTTGCTAAATTTATACTGTCCGATATTTCATATGTCACTACGGGTCGAACTAAAACAAAATACTTTTTCTTAGTAGGTGTGATCCGTTGGACATAGATCCAATTTTTCCATTTTTTGGATTCCTTAGAATTTGTTTTTCCTGTTCCTGGGGGTATCAAGATGCCACTGTGTCGGGATATCTTATCTGTCTCTCCAGGAAAATGGATATCTCCAGAAAAGATTTTCAGTTCAATCCTTTTTTTTTTCTCTCCACTCGGACTAATCCGCCCACTCGGCTTCTTGTATTTAAAGCGATTCGTGTATCTACTCCAATCAGACTATTGTTCCGTACCATTA
>JAGVVM010024152.1:0-5000 GCA_019149425.1 Psidium friedrichsthalianum | reverse complement strand
AGATACACGAATCGCTTTAAATACAAGAAGCCGAGTGGGCGGATTAGTCCGAGTGGAGAGAAAAAAAAAAAGGATTGAACTGAAAATCTTTTCTGGAGATATCCATTTTCCTGGAGAGACAGATAAGATATCCCGACACAGTGGCATCTTGATACCCCCAGGAACAGGAAAAACAAATTCTAAGGAATCCAAAAAATGGAAAAATTGGATCTATGTCCAACGGATCACACCTACTAAGAAAAAGTATTTTGTTTTAGTTCGACCCGTAGTGACATATGAAATATCGGACAGTATAAATTTAGCAACACTCTTCCCCCCGGATCTGTTACAAGAAAGGGATAATATGCAACTTCGAGTTGTCAATTATATTGTTTACGGAAATGGCAAACCAATTCGGGGAATTTCTGATACAAGTATTCAATTAGTTCGGACTTGTTTAATTTTGAATTGGGACCAAGACAAAAAAAGTTCTTCTATAGAAGAGGCTCATACTTCCTTTGTTGAAGTAAGTACAAATGGTCTGATTCGAGATTTCCTAAGAATTGACTTAGTGAAATTCCCTATTTCGTATCTCAGAAAAAGGAATGATCCCTCCGGCTCAGGATTGATCTCAGATTCAGATAATGTGTCAGATCACACCAATAGCAATCCCTTTTATTCCAAGACAAAAATGCAACAATCATTTAGCCAAAATCAAGGAACTATTCGCACGTTATTAAATAAAAATAAGGAATCCCCATCTTTGATAATTTTGTCATCATCTAATTGTTTCCGAATGGGTCCATTCAACGCTGGAAAATATCACAATGTGATAAAAGAATCAATTAAAAAAGATCCTATAATTCAAATTAGGAATTTGATTGGCCCTTTAGGAACAGTCCTTCAATTTGTGAATTTTTATTCATTTTACTATTTAATAACTCATAATCCTATTTTGGTAACTAAATATTTGCAACTTGAAAATTTAAAACAGACTTTTCAAGTAATTAACTATTATTTAATGGATGAAAATGGGAGAATTTTGAATCCCGATTCATGCAGTAACATTGTTTTGAATTCATTCAATTTGAATTGGTATTTTCTCCATCATAATTATTTGGAAGAAAGATCCACAATAATTAGTCTTGGACAGTTTATTTGTGAAAATGTATGTATAGCCAAAAATGGACCCCATCTCAAATCGGGTCAAGTTTTGATTGTTCAAGTGGATTCTGTAGTAATAAGATCCGCCAAGCCTTATTTGGCCACTCCAGGAGCAACTGTTCATGGTCATTATGGAGAAATCCTTTACGAAGGAGGTACATTAGTTACATTTATATATGAAAAATCGAGATCCGGTGATATAACCCAGGGTCTTCCAAAAGTGGAACAAGTGTTAGAAATGCGTTCAATTGATTCAATATCGATGAACCTAGAAAAAAGAATTGAGGGTTGGAACGAGCATATCAAAAAAATTCTTGGAATTCCTTGGGGATCCTTGATTGGGGCTGAGCTAACTATAGTGCAAAGTCGTATATCTTTGGTTAATAAGATCCAAAAGGTTTATCGATCCCAGGGGGTGCAAATCCATAATAGGCACATAGAAATTATTGTACGCCAAATAACATCAAAGGTGTTGGTTTCAGAGGATGGAATGTCTAATGTTTTTTTACCTGGAGAACTAATTGGATTGTTGCGAGCGGCGCGAACGGGGCGCGCTTTGGAAGAATCGATCTGTTACCGCGCCATCCTATTGGGAATAACAAGGGCATCTTTGAATACTCAAAGTTTCATATCGGAAGCGAGTTTTCAAGAAACTGCTCGAGTTTTAGCCAAAGCTGCTCTCCGGGGCCGTATCGATTGGTTGAAAGGCCTAAAAGAGAACGTTGTTATAGGGGGAATGATACCCGTTGGTACCGGATTCAAAGGATTAGTGCATCGTTCAAGGCAACATAAGAACATTCCTTTGAAAACCAAAAAGAAGAATTTTTTCGAGGGGGAAATCAGAGATATTTTGTTCCACCACAGAGAATTATTTGATTCTTCCATTTCAAAGAAATTTCATGATCCATCAGAACAATCATTTACAGCATTTAATGATTCCTAAAAGTGGATTCATACTTTTTGAATTTTAATAAAAAAAAACTCTTTATTTATGGTCATTTTATGTGGTAATCGAAATAAAGATAATAACGAATAGAGGGTAGGGTTTTGGATCGTGTATCGACATCGACACGTACAATCTCCGGTAGAAGAAAAGGTTCCATCGGAACAATTATTTAGTTCAGGGCAACCTCGTCGCTTTTTTTTTTAAGCGGAAGTGGGGGGGAGAAATGACAAGAAGATATTGGAATATCAATTTGGAAGAGATGATGGAAGCGGGAGTTCATTTTGGTCATGGTACTAGGAAATGGAATCCTAGGATGGCACCTTATATTTCTGCCAAGCGTAAAGGTATTCATATTACAAATCTTACTAAAACTGCTCGTTTTTTATCAGAAGCTTGTGATTTAGTTTTTGATGCAGCAATTAGGGGAAAACAGTTTTTAATTGTTGGTACCAAGAATAAAGCAGCTGATTCAGTAGCACGGGCTGCAATAAGGGCTCGGTGTCATTATGTTAATAAAAAGTGGCTCGGTGGTATGTTAACGAATTGGTCCACTACAGAAACGAGACTTCATAAGTTCAGGGACTTGAGAACGGAACAAAAGACGGGTAGACTCAATCGTCTTCCGAAAAGAGACGCAGCTATGTTGAAGAGACAATTATCTCACTTGCAAACATATCTGGGAGGGATTAAATATATGACGGGGTTACCTGATATTGTAATTCTCGTTGATCAACAAGAAGAATATACGGCTCTTCGAGAATGTATCACTTTAGGAATTCCAACAATTTGTTTAATCGATACAAATTGTGACCCGGATCTTGCAGATATTTCGATTCCAGCAAATGATGACGCTATAGCTTCAATCCGATTAATTCTTAATAAATTAGTATTTGCAATTTGTGAGGGTCGTTCTAGCTATATACGAAATCCTTGATTAATAATAAGATAAATAAATTCTTTTTGGAACTCCATAAATTTCTGGAATCAGTTACTACTCTTGAATCGCATAAAAGAGATCCAAATTACTGGGGGTATTATGTGATTAGTTCGTATCGAAAATAGAAAATTTAACTAAGCAAGTCGAAAAAGAGATGGTTGAATCAAAATAATTCCCTTTAAAGTTCTATTTCTGTCAGAGGGCAATATGAATGTTTTATCATGTTACTGTTACACCAACACACTAAAAGTGTTATACGATATATCGGGTGTGGAAGTAGGCCAACATTTCTATTGGCAAATAGGAGGTTTTCAAGTCCATGGCCAAGTCCTTATTACTTCTTGGGTTGTAATTGCTATCTTATTAGGTTCAGCCAGTATAGCTGTTCGGAATCCACAAACCATTCCGAATGACAGTCAGAATTTCTTCGAATATGTCCTTGAATTCATTCGAGACGTTAGCAAAACTCAGATTGGAGAAGAATATGGTCCATGGGTTCCTTTTATTGGAACTATGTTCCTATTTATTTTTGTTTCGAATTGGTCAGGGGCTCTTTTACCATGGAAAATCATAGAGTTACCTCATGGGGAGTTAGCCGCACCCACGAATGATATAAATACTACCGTTGCTTTAGCTTTACTCACGTCAGTAGCATATTTCTATGCAGGTCTTACCAAAAAAGGATTAAGTTATTTCAGTAAATACATTCAACCAACTCCAATCCTTTTACCCATTAACATCTTAGAAGATTTCACAAAACCTTTATCACTTAGTTTTCGACTTTTCGGAAATATATTAGCCGATGAATTAGTAGTTGTTGTTCTTGTTTCTTTAGTACCTTTAGTGGTTCCTATACCTGTCATGTTCCTCGGATTATTTACAAGTGGTATTCAAGCTCTTATTTTTGCAACTTTAGCCGCGGCTTATATAGGCGAATCCATGGAGGGCCATCATTGACTCGTTTTCAAAATAGTAGTTTTTTTGTTTAGCCCGAGGTAATGTATGTGTAACTCAAGATAATCTACTGAGGCAAGATAAAAATAGACAAATAGGGTATATACTATACGATCTACAGGAATAGGAAAAAAGATTTGATATTTCGATTTCGGGAATTGTAAAAAAAAGGAAAGAGATCTAAAAGATCTTTTTCCTAAAATTCCTGCTTGGCCCATTTAATTTATCTAATACCTACCCGCCAATAAATATTTTCTATTACTATTTTTTTTAAATAAGAAAAATAATAATAAAAAAAGAATTATATATAAATTGTATTATAGAAACAAAAAAAAAAGAAAAAATATATAAATAAATAGAAATCAAAAATGGTATGACCTTTTCCTTTTAAATCAATGAATACTGTATTTCTACCTATGCTATTTAATTATTCGACCTAGACGAATTCGTCCATGTAGATTGTATACATGCAGAATAATAATAAATAAAAGGAAGAGTAGATTGACGCGATTCATAAAAAATGAATTGGTTATATGGGTGGGTATAAATGGGGTAGACGTAATGGAATTGTCTAAAATCAATCTTGGATTTTTCAGTTTCAAAATCAAAAAGAATTCTAGAATCTGATTGAATCTAAGATACGAATACTTGGTTTTTACATTATGGAAGAAACCCATGTATATGTGCTATTAGATATTGCTACTTATTATAGAACTAAAAATAGATCGATCTAATTCTGCTCATACTACTAAAGGGGAGACCTGGGAGGGGGGGGGCAAAAAAAGCAGGGGGAAAAAAAGAGTGAGGGTCGCGCGTGCCGGAAAAGAGGAGAGAAGAGGACGGAAGGGAAGGAAAGAGAGAGAAGGAAGGGGAGAAGGAAAGGGGAGAGGAAGAGCAATGGGAGGAAAAAAGGAGGGAAAAGAGAAGAGGGGAGGGAGGAAAAAGAAAAAGGGAAGAGGAAGGAAGAGAAGAAAGAGGAGAAGGGAGAGGAAAAAAAGGGAGGAAAAAAGAAGGGGCAAA
>JAGVVM010024136.1:0-16172 GCA_019149425.1 Psidium friedrichsthalianum | reverse complement strand
AACATAAGATTAAGAGGGTTAAATCAGCTGAAAAGTATGAGTTTGGATAAGTGTTCGTACGGTGGATACTGTGCACGATCTTCTTCATATTACATGTACATTAGCAAAGGAATGTGGAACGTAGTTCACCAGCGGATTATCTACGCAATAGCCTAGAGTTTCAGACAATTTATCAGATAGACATAAGATTAAGAGGGTTAAATCGGCTGAAAAGTATGAGTTTGGATAAGTGTTCGTACGGTGGATACTGTGCACGATCTTCTTCACATTACATGTACATTAGAAAAGGAATGTGGAACGTAGTTCACCAGCGGATTATCTACGCAATAGCTAGAGTTTCAGACAATTTATCAGATAGACATAAGATTAAGAGGGTTAAATCGGCTGAAAAGTATGAGTTTGGATAAGTGTTCGTACGGTGGATACTGTGCACGATCTTCTTCAAATTACATGTACATTAGCAAAGGAATGTGGAACGTAGTTCACCAGCGGATTATCTACGCAATAGCCTAGAGTTTCAGACAATTTATCATATAGACATAAGATTAAGAGGGTTAAATCGGCTGAAAAGTATGAGTTTGGATAAGTGTTCGTACGGTGGATACTGTGCACGATCTTCTTCAAATTACATGTACATTAGCAAAGGAATGTGGAACGTAGTTCACCAGCGGATTATCTACGCAATAGCATAGAGTTTCAGACAATTTATCAAATAGACATAGATTAAGAGGGTTAAATCGGCTGAAAAGTATGAGTTTGGATAAGTGTTCGTACGGTGGATACTGTGCACGATCTTCTTCAAATTACATGTACATTAGCAAAGGAATGTGGAACGTAGTTCACCAGCGGATTATCTACGCAATAGCCTAGAGTTTCAGACAATTTATCAGATAGACATAAGATTAAGAGGGTTAAATCGGCTGAAAAGTATGAGTTTGGATAAGTGTTCGTACGGTGGATACTGTGCACGATCTTCTTCAAATTACATGTACATTAGAAAAGAATGTGGAACGTAGTTCACCAGCGGATTATCTACGCAATAGCTAGAGTTTCAGACAATTTATCAGATAGACATAAGATTAAGAGGGTTAAATCGGCTGAAAAGTATGAGTTTGGATAAGTGTTCGTACGGTGGATACTGTGCACGATCTTCTTCATATTACATGTACATTAGCAAAGGAATGTGGAACGTAGTTCACCAGCGGATTATCTACGCAATAGCCTAGAGTTTCAGACAATTTATCAGATAGACATAAGATTAAGAGGGTTAAATCGGCTGAAAAGTATGAGTTTGGATAAGTGTTCGTACGGTGGATACTGTGCACGATCTTCTTCAAATTACATGTACATTAGCAAAGGAATGTGGAACGTAGTTCACCAGCGGATTATCTACGCAATAGCCTAGAGTTTCAAACAATTTATCAGATAGACATAAGATTAAGAGGGTTAAATCGGCTGAAAAGTATGAGTTTGGATAAGTGTTCGTACGGTGGATACTGTGCACGATCTTCTTCAATTTACATGTACATTAGAAAAGAAATGTGGAACGTAGTTCACCAGCGGATTATCTACGCAATAGCTAGAGTTTCAGACAATTTATCAGATAGACATAAGATTAAGAGGGTTAAATCGGCTGAAAAGTATGAGTTTGGATAAGTGTTCGTACGGTGGATACTGTGCACGATCTTCTTCAAATTACATGTACATTAGCAAAGGAATGTGGAACGTAGTTCACCAGCGGATTATCTACGCAATAGCCTAGAGTTTCAGACAATTTATCAGATAGACATAAGATTAAGAGGGTTAAATCGGCTGAAAAGTATGAGTTTGGATAAGTGTTCGTACGGTGGATACTGTGCACGATCTTCTTCAAATTACATGTACATTAGCAAAGGAATGTGGAACGTAGTTCACCAGCGGATTATCTACGCAATAGCCTAGAGTTTCAGACAATTTATCAGATAGACATAAGATTAAGAGGGTTAAATCGGCTGAAAAGTATGAGTTTGGATAAGTGTTCGTACGGTGGATACTGTGCACGATCTTCTTCAAATTACATGTACATTAGCAAAGGAATGTGGAACGTAGTTCACCAGCGGATTATCTACGCAATAGCCTAGAGTTTCAGACAATTTATCAGATAGACATAAGATTAAGAGGGTTAAATCGGCTGAAAAGTATGAGTTTGGATAAGTGTTCGTACGGTGGATACTGTGCACGATCTTCTTCAAATTACATGTACATTAGCAAAGGAATGTGGAACGTAGTTCACCAGCGGATTATCTACGCAATAGCTAGAGTTTCAGACAATTTATCAGATAGACATAAGATTAAGAGGGTTAAATCGGCTGAAAAGTATGAGTTTGGATAAGTGTTCGTACGGTGGATACTGTGCACGATCTTCTTCATATTACATGTACATTAGCAAAGGAATGTGGAACGTAGTTCACCAGCGGATTATCTACGCAATAGCCTAGAGTTTCAGACAATTTATCAGATAGACATAAGATTAAGAGGGTTAAATCGGCTGAAAAGTATGAGTTTGGATAAGTGTTCGTACGGTGGATACTGTGCACGATCTTCTTCAAATTACATGTACATTAGCAAAGGAATGTGGAACGTAGTTCACCAGCGGATTATCTACGCAATAGCCTAGAGTTTCAGACAATTTATCAGATAGACATAAGATTAAGAGGGTTAAATCGGCTGAAAAGTATGAGTTTGGATAAGTGTTCGTACGGTGGATACTGTGCACGATCTTCTTCATATTACATGTACATTAGCAAAGGAATGTGGAACGTAGTTCACCAGCGGATTATCTACGCAATAGCCTAGAGTTTCAGACAATTTATCAGATAGACATAAGATTAAGAGGGTTAAATCGGCTGAAAAGTATGAGTTTGGATAAGTGTTCGTACGGTGGATACTGTGCACGATCTTCTTCATATTACATGTACATTAGCAAAGGAATGTGGAACGTAGTTCACCAGCGGATTATCTACGCAATAGCCTAGAGTTTCAGACAATTTATCAGATAGACATAAGATTAAGAGGGTTAAATCGGCTGAAAAGTATGAGTTTGGATAAGTGTTCGTACGGTGGATACTGTGCACGATCTTCTTCATATTACATGTACATTAGCAAAGGAATGTGGAACGTAGTTCACCAGCGGATTATCTACGCAATAGCCTAGAGTTTCAGACAATTTATCAGATAGACATAAGATTAAGAGGGTTAAATCGGCTGAAAAGTATGAGTTTGGATAAGTGTTCGTACGGTGGATACTGTGCACGATCTTCTTCATATTACATGTACATTAGCAAAGGAATGTGGAACGTAGTTCACCAGCGGATTATCTACGCAATAGCCTAGAGTTTCAGACAATTTATCAGATAGACATAAGATTAAGAGGGTTAAATCGGCTGAAAAGTATGAGTTTGGATAAGTGTTCGTACGGTGGATACTGTGCACGATCTTCTTCAAATTACATGTACATTAGCAAAGGAATGTGGAACGTAGTTCACCAGCGGATTATCTACGCAATAGCCTAGAGTTTCAGACAATTTATCAGATAGACATAAGATTAAGAGGGTTAAATCGGCTGAAAAGTATGAGTTTGGATAAGTGTTCGTACGGTGGATACTGTGCACGATCTTCTTCATATTACATGTACATTAGCAAAGGAATGTGGAACGTAGTTCACCAGCGGATTATCTACGCAATAGCCTAGAGTTTCAGACAATTTATCAGATAGACATAAGATTAAGAGGGTTAAATCGGCTGAAAAGTATGAGTTTGGATAAGTGTTCGTACGGTGGATACTGTGCACGATCTTCTTCAAATTACATGTACATTAGCAAAGGAATGTGGAACGTAGTTCACCAGCGGATTATCTACGCAATAGCCTAGAGTTTCAGACAATTTATCAGATAGACATAAGATTAAGAGGGTTAAATCGGCTGAAAAGTATGAGTTTGGATAAGTGTTCGTACGGTGGATACTGTGCACGATCTTCTTCAATTACATGTACATTAGCAAAGGAATGTGGAACGTAGTTCACCAGCGGATTATCTACGCAATAGCCTAGAGTTTCAGACAATTTATCAGATAGACATAAGATTAAGAGGGTTAAATCGGCTGAAAAGTATGAGTTTGGATAAGTGTTCGTACGGTGGATACTGTGCACGATCTTCTTCAAATTACATGTACATTAGCAAAGGAATGTGGAACGTAGTTCACCAGCGGATTATCTACGCAATAGCCTAGAGTTTCAGACAATTTATCAGATAGACATAAGATTAAGAGGGTTAAATCGGCTGAAAAGTATGAGTTTGGATAAGTGTTCGTACGGTGGATACTGTGCACGATCTTCTTCAAATTACATGTACATTAGCAAAGGAATGTGGAACGTAGTTCACCAGCGGATTATCTACGCAATAGCCTAGAGTTTCAGACAATTTATCAGATAGACATAAGATTAAGAGGTTAAATCGGCTGAAAAGTATGAGTTTGGATAAGTGTTCGTACGGTGGATACTGTGCACGATCTTCTTCATATTACATGTACATTAGCAAAGGAATGTGGAACGTAGTTCACCAGCGGATTATCTACGCAATAGCCTAGAGTTTCAGACAATTTATCAGATAGACATAAGATTAAGAGGGTTAAATCGGCTGAAAAGTATGAGTTTGGATAAGTGTTCGTACGGTGGATACTGTGCACGATCTTCTTCAAATTACATGTACATTAGCAAAGGAATGTGGAACGTAGTTCACCAGCGGATTATCTACGCAATAGCCTAGAGTTTCAGACAATTTATCAGATAGACATAAGATTAAGAGGGTTAAATCGGCTGAAAAGTATGAGTTTGGATAAGTGTTCGTACGGTGGATACTGTGCACGATCTTCTTCAATTACATGTACATTAGCAAAGGAATGTGGAACGTAGTTCACCAGCGGATTATCTACGCAATAGCCTAGAGTTTCAGACAATTTATCAGATAGACATAAGATTAAGAGGGTTAAATCGGCTGAAAAGTATGAGTTTGGATAAGTGTTCGTACGGTGGATACTGTGCACGATCTTCTTCAAATTACATGTACATTAGCAAAGGAATGTGGAACGTAGTTCACCAGCGGATTATCTACGCAATAGCCTAGAGTTTCAGACAATTTATCAGATAGACATAAGATTAAGAGGGTTAAATCGGCTGAAAAGTATGAGTTTGGATAAGTGTTCGTACGGTGGATACTGTGCACGATCTTCTTCATATTACATGTACATTAGCAAGGAATGTGGAACGTAGTTCACCAGCGGATTATCTACGCAATAGCCTAGAGTTTCAGACAATTTATCAGATAGACATAAGATTAAGAGGGTTAAATCGGCTGAAAAGTATGAGTTTGGATAAGTGTTCGTACGGTGGATACTGTGCACGATCTTCTTCATATTACATGTACATTAGCAAAGGAATGTGGAACGTAGTTCACCAGCGGATTATCTACGCAATAGCCTAGAGTTTCAGACAATTTATCAGATAGACATAAGATTAAGAGGGTTAAATCGGCTGAAAAGTATGAGTTTGGATAAGTGTTCGTACGGTGGATACTGTGCACGATCTTCTTCAAATTACATGTACATTAGCAAAGGAATGTGGAACGTAGTTCACCAGCGGATTATCTACGCAATAGCCTAGAGTTTCAGACAATTTATCAGATAGACATAAGATTAAGAGGGTTAAATCGGCTGAAAAGTATGAGTTTGGATAAGTGTTCGTACGGTGGATACTGTGCACGATCTTCTTCAAATTACATGTACATTAGCCAAGGAATGTGGAACGTAGTTCACCAACGGATTATCTACGCAATAGCCTAGAGTTTCAGACAATTTATCAGATAGACATAAGATTAAGAGGGTTAAATCGGCTGAAAAGTATGAGTTTGGATAAGTGTTCGTACGGTGGATACTGTGCACGATCTTCTTCAAATTACATGTACATTAGCAAAGGAATGTGGAACGTAGTTCACCAGTGGATTTCTACGCAATAGCCTAGAGTTTCAGACAATTTATCAGATAGACATGAGATTAAGAGGGTTAAATCGGCTGAAAAGTATGAGTTTGGATAAGTGTTCGTACGATGGATACTGGGCACGATCTTCTTCATATTACATGTACATTAGTAGGGAATGTACAACGTAGTTTGTCACGCCCCGAACCCCAATCGAGTCCGCGACATCCTGCTCATATCGTGAAGAAACTGCGTACACCTGGCTACGAATAGCGACGGCCCAGGATGCACATCGCGGCCAAGCTACGCTAGCGCAAAAACGACAAACAATCTGAAACCTGCGGAAGCGTGCCTTCTACGCATACATACAAGCACAAAGGGTATAGGGTAGTATGAAAAGACAAGAACACTTTACAAAAGGAAACAACATCATATTATATAATATATATAATCGAGCGTTAAGTACAGACCTCCAAAAGAAAACCTCATCCTATGGTCACGACACCTACGCTCCGCTATCTCAAAATCTGACCAGTAACAGTAAGACTCAGTCCTCCTCAGGCTCCTCCTCGGGATCCTCCTCGGGGTCCTCCTCTGGATCCTCCTCGGGGTCCTCCTCTGGATCCTCCTCGTCAGTGTCCATGGCGTCACCCTCCTCGTGACCGTCAATCTCAGAACGTCCTGGGGACGGCAACTCCTGTAGTGGGTCGGGGTCGATCACCTCGCCACCATACTCAGCTGGCTGCAACAGGATAGGGTCGTCCTCCATAGGAATCGGAGAATCTCTCTGGAGTCCCTCAAAAACCATACAGGCCCTCCCTATATCAGGCCTCAAATTTAGGGGTACAAGGTAGGGTCCACCCTGATCTACTAGTACAGTGTCACATGCTATGCCACATCACAGCGTGCATATCAAAATGGAGGGTGATCTGGGTATCCATCTGCACAGGCAGTCCAAAAAGCATCGGTGGTGCAGCCATCACGGGTGACCTGGATCTGTAAGAAGAAGGGCAACCACCGCCCGTGAGTCGAAACTCAATAAGCTCACCACTAATCCTAGCGTAGGATAGCGTATACTGGTGGGGTCGGTCCTATCCAGGGGACTAGGTTCGCGGTCCAGGGTTCAGCTACTCTCAGTTACCTCGGTACCAGACCCCAACATGCATAAGCAAACGTGCAATTCATAGCAATACAGTTCATATCATACAGACGGGCACAAGAAACAATCAAACATGATGCCATATGCAAGCTGATACAGGCCTCAACCGGCCATAACGGATCCCAATGGATCATGCCCGTCTATCACTCCAATTCCCATAAGGGCTCACCGAACAGTGCCACTCGGCAAATTTCCTCAACTGCGTATCTGACGCCTTACGTTGGTTTCTCCCTTTTCCCTCCATTCCCCGCGTAACAAGCCTCTGGGGCACCTTCTCTTGTCACATCTCTGGTGACTCATGCCATGCTCTCAATGTATGCAGGGCCCACATGATTGCAACCAGCAATTCAGACATAGAGCATGCATGCAATCATATACAGGCACAAGTACAGAGCACATCAAGAAATCATCAAAGTAACCACGTGCTCGTCAAGCTAAATATAAGAGATCAAATGCCCCACACACAGTTCTCGGCCAGACAGGCTCAACATAATGTCTCATTCCATCTCTCTGGTTAAACCCATATAAATTGAACCCCATCTCGGCGGACTAGGTAAACTCAGAGAGTTACCTAGTCCGCCGAGATGGGGTTCAATTATATGGTTTAACCAGAGAGATGGAATGAGACATTATGTTGAGGCCTGTCTGGCGAGGACTGTGTGTGGGGCATTTGATCTCTTATATTTAGCTTGACGAGCACGTGGTTACTTGATGATTTTTGATGTGCTCTGTACTTGTGCCTGTATATGATTGCATGCATGCTCTATGTCTGAATTGCTGGTTGCAATCATGTGGGCCCTGCATAATTGAGAGCATGGCATGAGTCACCAGAGATGTGACAAGAGAAGGTGCCCAGAGGCGTGTTACGCGGGGAAATGGAGGGAAAAAGGGAGAAACCAACGTAAGGCGTCAGATACGCAGTTGAGGAAATTTGCCGAGTGGCACTGTTCGGTGAGCCCTTATGGGAATTGGAGTGATAGACGGGCATGATCCATTGGGATCCGTTATGGCCGGTTGAGGCCTGTATCAGCTTGCATATGGCATCATGTTTGATTGTTTCTTGTGCCCGTCTGTATGATATGAACTGTATTGCTATGAATTGCACGTTTGCTTATGCATGTTGGGGTCTGGTACCGAGGGTAACTGAGAGTAGCTGAACCCTGGACCGCGAACCTAGTCCCTGGATAGGACCGACCCCACCAGTATACGCTATCCTACGCTAGGATTAGTGGTGAGCTTATTGAGTTTCGACTCACGGGCGGTGGTTGCCTTCTTCTTACAGATCCAGGTCACCCGTGATGGCTGCACCACCGATGCTTTTGGACTGCCTGTGCAGATGGATACCCAGATCACCCTCCATTTGATATGCACGCTGTGATGTGGCATAGGCATGTGACGACTGTACTAGTAGATCAGGGTGGACCCTACCTTGTACCCCATAAATTTGAGGCCTGGTATAGGGAGGGCCTGTATGGTTTTGAGGGACTCCAGAGAGATTCTCCGATTCCTATGGAGGACGACCCTATCCTGTTGCAGCCAGCTGAGTATGGTGGCGAGGTGATCGACCCCGACCCACTACAGGGTTGCCGTCCCAAGGACGTTCTGGAGATTGACGGTCACGAGGAGGGTGACGCCATGGACACTGACGAGGAGGATCCAGAGGAGGACCCCGAGGAGGATCCAGAGGAGGACCCCGAGGAGGATCCCGAGGAGGAGCCTGAGGAGGACTGAGTCTTACTGTTATGGTCAGATTTTGGAGATAGCGAGAGCGTAGGTGTCGTGACCATAGGATGAGGTTTTCTTTTGGAGGTCTGTACTTAACGCTCGATTATATATATATATATATGTGATGTTGTTTCCTTTTGTAAAAGTGTTCTTGTCTTTTCATTACTACCTATACCCTTGTGCTTGTATGTATCGTAGAAGGCACGCTTCCGCAGGTTTCAGATTGTTGTCGTTTTGCGCTAGCGTAGCTTGGCCGCGATGTGCATCCTGGGCCGTCGCTATTCGTAGGCCAGGTGTACGCAGGTTCTTCACGATATGAGCAGGGATGTCGCGGACTCGATTGGGGTTCGGGGCGTGACAAACTACGTTCCACATTCCTTTCTAATGTACATGTAATATGAAGAAGATCGTGCACAGTATCCATCGTACGAACACTTATCCAAACTCATACTTTTCAGCCGATAAACCCTCTTAATCTCATGTCTATCTGATAAATTGTCTGAAACTCTAGGCTATTGCGTAGATAATCCGCTGGTGAACTACGTTCCACATTCCTTTGCTAATGTACATGTAATTGAAGAAGATCGTGCACAGTATCCACCGTACGAACACTTATCCAAACTCATACTTTTCAGCCGATTTAACCCTCTTAATCTTATGTCTATCTGATAAATTGTCTGAAACTCTAGGCTATTGCGTAGATAATCCGCTGGTGAACTACGTTCCACATTCCTTTGCTAATGTACATGTAATTGAAGAAGATCGTGCACAGTATCCACCGTACGAACACTTATCCAAACTCATACTTTTCAGCCGATTTAACCCTCTTAATCTTATGTCTATCTGATAAATTGTCTGAAACTCTAGGCTATTGCGTAGATAATCCGCTGGTGAACTACGTTCCACATTCCTTTGCTAATGTACATGTAATTGAAGAAGATCGTGCACAGTATCCACCGTACGAACACTTATCCAAACTCATACTTTTCAGCCGATTTAACCCTCTTAATCTTATGTCTATCTGATAAATTGTCTGAAACTCTAGGCTATTGCGTAGATAATCCGCTGGTGAACTACGTTCCACATTCCTTTGCTAATGTACATGTAATTTGAAGAAGATCGTGCACAGTATCCACCGTACGAACACTTATCCAAACTCATACTTTTCAGCCGATTTAACCCTCTTAATCTTATGTCTATCTGATAAATTGTCTGAAACTCTAGGCTATTGCGTAGATAATCCGCTGGTGAACTACGTTCCACATTCCTTTGCTAATGTACATGTAATGAAGAAGATCGTGCACAGTATCCACCGTACGAACACTTATCCAAACTCATACTTTTCAGCCGATTTAACCCTCTTAATCTTATGTCTATCTGATAAATTGTCTGAAACTCTAGGCTATTGCGTAGATAATCCGCTGGTGAACTACGTTCCACATTCCTTTGCTAATGTACATGTAATTTGAAGAAGATCGTGCACAGTATCCACCGTACGAACACTTATCCAAACTCATACTTTTCAGCCGATTTAACCCTCTTAATCTTATGTCTATCTGATAAATTGTCTGAAACTCTAGGCTATTGCGTAGATAATCCGCTGGTGAACTACGTTCCACATTCCTTTGCTAATGTACATGTAATTTGAAGAAGATCGTGCACAGTATCCACCGTACGAACACTTATCCAAACTCATACTTTTCAGCCGATTTAACCCTCTTAATCTTATGTCTATCTGATAAATTGTCTGAAACTCTAGGCTATTGCGTAGATAATCCGCTGGTGAACTACGTTCCACATTCCTTTGCTAATGTACATGTAATTTGAAGAAGATCGTGCACAGTATCCACCGTACGAACACTTATCCAAACTCATACTTTTCAGCCGATTTAACCCTCTTAATCTTATGTCTATCTGATAAATTGTCTGAAACTCTAGGCTATTGCGTAGATAATCCGCTGGTGAACTACGTTCCACATTCCTTTGCTAATGTACATGTAATTTGAAGAAGATCGTGCACAGTATCCACCGTACGAACACTTATCCAAACTCATACTTTTCAGCCGATTTAACCCTCTTAATCTTATGTCTATCTGATAAATTGTCTGAAACTCTAGGCTATTGCGTAGATAATCCGCTGGTGAACTACGTTCCACATTCCTTTGCTAATGTACATGTAATATGAAGAAGATCGTGCACAGTATCCACCGTACGAACACTTATCCAAACTCATACTTTTCAGCCGATTTAACCCTCTTAATCTTATGTCTATCTGATAAATTGTCTGAAACTCTAGGCTATTGCGTAGATAATCCGCTGGTGAACTACGTTCCACATTCCTTTGCTAATGTACATGTAATTTGAAGAAGATCGTGCACAGTATCCACCGTACGAACACTTATCCAAACTCATACTTTTCAGCCGATTTAACCCTCTTAATCTAAATGTCTATCTAATGCGTAATTGTCTGAAACTCTAGGCTATTCCGTAGATAATCCGCTGGTGAAGAAGATCGTGCACAGTATCCACCGTACGAACACTTATCCAAACTCATACTTTTCAGCCGATTTAACCCTCTTAATCTTATGTCTATCTGATAAATTGTCTGAAACTCTAGGCTATTGCGTAGATAATCCGCTGGTGAACTACGTTCCACATTCCTTTGCTAATGTACATGTAATTTGAAGAAGATCGTGCACAGTATCCACCGTACGAACACTTATCCAAACTCATACTTTTCAGCCGATTTAACCCTCTTAATCTTATGTCTATCTGATAAATTGTCTGAAACTCTAGGCTATTGCGTAGATAATCCGCTGGTGAACTACGTTCCACATTCCTTTGCTAATGTACATGTAATTTGAAGAAGATCGTGCACAGTATCCACCGTACGAACACTTATCCAAACTCATACTTTTCAGCCGATTTAACCCTCTTAATCTTATGTCTATCTGATAAATTGTCTGAAACTCTAGGCTATTGCGTAGATAATCCGCTGGTGAACTACGTTCCACATTCCTTTGCTAATGTACATGTAATTTGAAGAAGATCGTGCACAGTATCCACCGTACGAACACTTATCCAAACTCATACTTTTCAGCCGATTTAACCCTCTTAATCTTATGTCTATCTGATAAATTGTCTGAAACTCTAGGCTATTGCGTAGATAATCCGCTGGTGAACTACGTTCCACATTCCTTTGCTAATGTACATGTAATTTGAAGAAGATCGTGCACAGTATCCACCGTACGAACACTTATCCAAACTCATACTTTTCAGCCGATTTAACCCTCTTAATCTTATGTCTATCTGATAAATTGTCTGAAACTCTAGGCTATTGCGTAGATAATCCGCTGGTGAACTACGTTCCACATTCCTTTGCTAATGTACATGTAATTTGAAGAAGATCGTGCACAGTATCCACCGTACGAACACTTATCCAAACTCATACTTTTCAGCCGATTTAACCCTCTTAATCTTATGTCTATCTGATAAATTGTCTGAAACTCTAGGCTATTGCGTAGATAATCCGCTGGTGAACTACGTTCCACATTCCTTTGCTAATGTACATGTAATTTGAAGAAGATCGTGCACAGTATCCACCGTACGAACACTTATCCAAACTCATACTTTTCAGCCGATTTAACCCTCTTAATCTTATGTCTATCTGATAAATTGTCTGAAACTCTAGGCTATTGCGTAGATAATCCGCTGGTGAACTACGTTCCACATTCCTTTGCTAATGTACATGTAATTTGAAGAAGATCGTGCACAGTATCCACCGTACGAACACTTATCCAAACTCATACTTTTCAGCCGATTTAACCCTCTTAATCTTATGTCTATCTGATAAATTGTCTGAAACTCTAGGCTATTGCGTAGATAATCCGCTGGTGAACTACGTTCCACATTCCTTTGCTAATGTACATGTAATATGAAGAAGATCGTGCACAGTATCCACCGTACGAACACTTATCCAAACTCATACTTTTCAGCCGATTTAACCCTCTTAATCTTATGTCTATCTGATAAATTGTCTGAAACTCTAGGCTATTGCGTAGATAATCCGCTGGTGAACTACGTTCCACATTCCTTTGCTAATGTACATGTAATGAAGAAGATCGTGCACAGTATCCACCGTACGAACACTTATCCAAACTCATACTTTTCAGCCGATTTAACCCTCTTAATCTTATGTCTATCTGATAAATTGTCTGAAACTCTAGGCTATTGCGTAGATAATCCGCTGGTGAACTACGTTCCACATTCCTTTGCTAATGTACATGTAATATGAAGAAGATCGTGCACAGTATCCACCGTACGAACACTTATCCAAACTCATACTTTTCAGCCGATTTAACCCTCTTAATCTTATGTCTATCTGATAAATTGTCTGAAACTCTAGGCTATTGCGTAGATAATCCGCTGGTGAACTACGTTCCACATTCCTTTGCTAATGTACATGTAATTTGAAGAAGATCGTGCACAGTATCCACCGTACGAACACTTATCCAAACTCATACTTTTCAGCCGATTTAACCCTCTTAATCTTATGTCTATCTGATAAATTGTCTGAAACTCTAGGCTATTGCGTAGATAATCCGCTGGTGAACTACGTTCCACATTCCTTTGCTAATGTACATGTAATTTGAAGAAGATCGTGCACAGTATCCACCGTACGAACACTTATCCAAACTCATACTTTTCAGCCGATTTAACCCTCTTAATCTTATGTCTATCTGATAAATTGTCTGAAACTCTAGGCTATTGCGTAGATAATCCGCTGGTGAACTACGTTCCACATTCCTTTGCTAATGTACATGTAATTTGAAGAAGATCGTGCACAGTATCCACCGTACGAACACTTATCCAAACTCATACTTTTCAGCCGATTTAACCCTCTTAATCTTATGTCTATCTGATAAATTGTCTGAAACTCTAGGCTATTGCGTAGATAATCCGCTGGTGAACTACGTTCCACATTCCTTTGCTAATGTACATGTAATTTGAAGAAGATCGTGCACAGTATCCACCGTACGAACACTTATCCAAACTCATACTTTTCAGCCGATTTAACCCTCTTAATCTTATGTCTATCTGATAAATTGTCTGAAACTCTAGGCTATTGCGTAGATAATCCGCTGGTGAACTACGTTCCACATTCCTTTGCTAATGTACATGTAATTTGAAGAAGATCGTGCACAGTATCCACCGTACGAACACTTATCCAAACTCATACTTTTCAGCCGATTTAACCCTCTTAATCTTATGTCTATCTGATAAATTGTCTGAAACTCTAGGCTATTGCGTAGATAATCCGCTGGTGAACTACGTTCCACATTCCTTTGCTAATGTACATGTAATTTGAAGAAGATCGTGCACAGTATCCACCGTACGAACACTTATCCAAACTCATACTTTTCAGCCGATTTAACCCTCTTAATCTTATGTCTATCTGATAAATTGTCTGAAACTCTAGCTATTGCGTAGATAATCCGCTGGTGAACTACGTTCCACATTCCTTTGCTAATGTACATGTAATTTGAAGAAGATCGTGCACAGTATCCACCGTACGAACACTTATCCAAACTCATACTTTTCAGCCGATTTAACCCTCTTAATCTTATGTCTATCTGATAAATTGTCTGAAACTCTAGGCTATTGCGTAGATAATCCGCTGGTGAACTACGTTCCACATTCCTTTGCTAATGTACATGTAATTTGAAGAAGATCGTGCACAGTATCCACCGTACGAACACTTATCCAAACTCATACTTTTCAGCCGATTTAACCCTCTTAATCTTATGTCTATCTGATAAATTGTCTGAAACTCTAGGCTATTGCGTAGATAATCCGCTGGTGAACTACGTTCCACATTCCTTTGCTAATGTACATGTAATTTGAAGAAGATCGTGCACAGTATCCACCGTACGAACACTTATCCAAACTCATACTTTTCAGCCGATTTAACCCTCTTAATCTTATGTCTATCTGATAAATTGTCTGAAACTCTAGGCTATTGCGTAGATAATCCGCTGGTGAACTACGTTCCACATTCCTTTGCTAATGTACATGTAATTTGAAGAAGATCGTGCACAGTATCCACCGTACGAACACTTATCCAAACTCATACTTTTCAGCCGATTTAACCCTCTTAATCTTATGTCTATCTGATAAATTGTCTGAAACTCTAGGCTATTGCGTAGATAATCCGCTGGTGAACTACGTTCCACATTCCTTTGCTAATGTACATGTAATTTGAAGAAGATCGTGCACAGTATCCACCGTACGAACACTTATCCAAACTCATACTTTTCAGCCGATTTAACCCTCTTAATCTTATGTCTATCTGATAAATTGTCTGAAACTCTAGGCTATTGCGTAGATAATCCGCTGGTGAACTACGTTCCACATTCCTTTGCTAATGTACATGTAATTTGAAGAAGATCGTGCACAGTATCCACCGTACGAACACTTATCCAAACTCATACTTTTCAGCCGATTTAACCCTCTTAATCTTATGTCTATCTGATAAATTGTCTGAAACTCTAGGCTATTGCGTAGATAATCCGCTGGTGAACTACGTTCCACATTCCTTTGCTAATGTACATGTAATTTGAAGAAGATCGTGCACAGTATCCACCGTACGAACACTTATCCAAACTCATACTTTTCAGCCGATTTAACCCTCTTAATCTTATGTCTATCTGATAAATTGTCTGAAACTCTAGGCTATTGCGTAGATAATCCGCTGGTGAACTACGTTCCACATTCCTTTGCTAATGTACATGTAATTTGAAGAAGATCGTGCACAGTATCCACCGTACGAACACTTATCCAAACTCATACTTTCAGCCGATTTAACCCTCTTAATCTCATGTCTATCTGATAAATTGTCTGAAACTCTAGGCTAGCGTAGATAATCCGCTGGTGAACTACGTTCCACATTCTTTGCTAATGTACATGTAATATGAAGAAGATCGTGCACAGTATCCACCGTACGAACACTTATCCAAACTCATACTTTTCAGCCGATTTAACCCTCTTAATCTTATGTCTACTGATAAATTGTCTGAACTCTAGGCTATTGCGTAGATAATCCGCTGGTGAACTACGTTCCACATTCCTTTGCTAATGTACATGTAATTGAAGAAGATCGTGCACAGTATCCACCGTACGAACACTATCCAAACTCATACTTTTAGCCGATTTAACCTCTTAATCTTATGTCTATCTGATAAATTGTCTGAAAACTCTAGGCTATTGCGTAGGTAATCCGCT
>JAGVVM010024127.1:0-11166 GCA_019149425.1 Psidium friedrichsthalianum | reverse complement strand
TCGAGTTCAGGCGAACGAGGAACATTACAGATAAGCACCAACAACACAATCTACTCGTCTAGTCAAACACAAATGCCGGAGTGCCATCAGCCAATGGAAAACAAATGCTCAGTCAATTCTCAATGATCACAAGACGAATCATGATCCACTGGTCCTGGCCTCGCATCTCACATGCCTCGGCCCGTGCCTCACCCGTATCATTAAGACACCTCAGGTTGGCACCTTATCACTCCAGCTCACCCGTGCCGAGCACGTTCAGGCGCCTTCGAACTTGCAGTCCGTCGCAAGCCGGGATCCTTCCTTGTCTCTCCAGCTCTCGCGCCAGTCCGTCGGCCGAGCACCACTCTACTATCACCCTTGTCCCCCTCCACTTTCTGCACGGTACCTCGGCAGCCTACCCTTCTTTAGTTCTCGAATTGTGCCATGCTCATGCCAAATGTCATGCATCATGCGTAAATGTTCACTCGGCACCTCTGGCCATTTTCTATTTCATACCACAGATGAGCAGGCGTACGATTACCAGTTCCTAACATGTTCTCATGCGCACAGTCCGTCGTGCACCCTTGCATTCATGTCACACGAGAATGCTCACATAATGCCATGCAAATATGTCAATTCCACATTCTCATTTTGCAAGACTTGCCAATCAAACCATCATGTCATGACAATTCAATGAATCAAATCAATGCATTTCAGGCACGACACTTCACTGCTCACACTGACAGGTAATCACAAGCAAGCCGTTCACGCACAAATGCAAAGCATTTCAAGATAATCAGGCAGACGTGTCACCGTACTCTCGGCCTTTTATTACTCATGGGAGTCGGTTTTATTTCAGGTGAATTCCCTCCTATTCACATCAATAAATCTCACGGTTTACACTCAATCTTCCCAAAGTACACGACTAGACCAACATGATCGAATAGCAATGTTAAACCCAAGCCAGTGGTTTGACTTTACCCCTTATTCCCACACATATTCGGTCAATTAGTGGTCTACACTAGGGTCGGTTTAGTTCGCCTAAAAGCTCACAACATCAGCGCACAATATTTAGTCAAAATTCAATAAAACACTATCGAACGCAATCTGGCTTTGGCATTAGGTTTTTCCCAAAATTTTTGACAGCACTTCGCCCCAAATTGGCGACTTAACAACTCACACAAACACTGCACTAACTCACCAAAGTAATCCACATATTATACACAATCAATTCAGCCAAAACAACTCAGCAGAACCGGTTCACCCAAACCGGGTACAACTCAGCCAATTCTAGCAAAAAATCCAATTAAAACTCAACACTATTCTCAAAATCGTAACTCATGACTTGCTCTAGGCTAAGTATAGGGAGTTTACTTACCTAAACAAAGCCGGAAAACCTTAGGGAGCTGCTGGAAGAAGGCAACAAGGCCGCGATGAAAAATGAAACAGACAACAAGATTTCTGCCTCAGTTCAGACCAGATCACGAAAAATCTAACAATTTTTGGACCAAATAAATTTAGATCCTCGAAGTTTAGAATCTTACGGTCGCATAGAAGAAAGCAGAGCTTGATTTGGACTCCGGACGACCCCGAACGAGAATTTCTTTCCGGGCGCGCGTGCAGGAAACGCGAACCAGGACAACATCTTCGATTCGAAACTGAGAATTATGTAGGAGGTTTTTGGGCGATCTGTTTTAAGATTATCGAAGCTCGAGTTCTTACGAGCGCACAGGCGAAAACAGAGCTCGATTCGGAGTCCGGACGACCCCGAACGAGTCGATTCTCTCCGGGCGCGCGCTGGAAACGCGAAAATCCGAGAGAACCGAGAGAGAGAAATGGCGCTCGGTGAGGGGAAGAAAGAAGAAGAGAAGGAGAAGAGAGAGAGAGAGAGAGAGAATGAGACAATAATGCAATGCTTTAATGAAGCTTGCTCAACAAGCTTGACAAAAGTCAAATCGGTGGCCAATAGGAGGGTGACATGTGGCGGGTGGGGGTCAATCTAAAGAGAGCTTGACACATGGCGGTCTAGAGCTTTGACACATGTCAAATTAGGTAGAATAAATTGAATTTGCTTAATGACGAAGAAATGGTACCCGACGGCTCGATCGGTAGGGCAAAATTTTGGAAATTTCAATATATATGTCAAAACGAAGCTAAAGGCGATGCGAACACAAATCAAGCGTCTAAACTCTAAAATAAGCACAGGTAATCCACTAGGGAGCCTAGAACGAGCGAAGGGCAAAAACATCAATTATCTTATCGCCTCTCTTCGCGACGCTCCAGACTGAAATCGAAGCTCTGAATATCAGCTTATGAATTTAAAACATTCCTGTGATATCTCCGAAAGTTCGATTGTCCAAATTCGGAATCCATCTCGTGGCCAAATTCATTGAATAACAACTCTAGCAAATGCTCAGACCAACGGGTGGCTTATTAGGACGTACGCGTATCGACTGATCAGGTCCACATACCTTGGGTCCTAGACAGCCTTTTCCCTCAGTTAGTCGTCTCGGAGTAGCTAATTCCAAGTGAGCTTTTAACTGGAGTGTTCCACGAATATATCCATTCGGTTTATAAATTCCGAAAATGGGTCGAAATTTCGGGATGTCACACTGAAGACCCATAACATGTTCATGCTTACCCGGCAAAGTTTTCAGATTTCCAGTGTTAATTAAAAACAACCCAACTTCCTGTTTGTTCCTCCGTGTCTATCTAGGTGGACCACATGACCATGTAGTTCGATCAACATTGGATCTTCTTGTTGATTTAATCTTGTACTAGAGGACACAGATGAATGCCTTTTTTGCGGGTAGGGTCAACAAACATAATATTAGATCACCTTCCCAAAAAAAAAGCAATAATATTAGATCTATTAATAATGTTAGGACTTTGAGAATGATTGTGCTTAAGAATGACCAAGATACCTCATAGATGTAAACACATGGACTTATTTTCTCCGAAGATGGCTACATCACGGCATTATTTATATTGTCTTATTGACAAAATTTTCTTTGTATGTGTTGAATTTTTGTTAGATTCTAGATGAGTATGACTTTCAACGTAAGATTAATTTCTATTTAGTGTGCCAGCTTGAGCGGATGGCTTTCCACCTGTTTAGTCTCCGTTTTTCTTCTTCTTCTATGGAAAATGAAGCATTCGCTTTCATTAGTTCAGCGTTTGTTCTAGGCTCACTAATAGACAAACTTTGCTGGCTTCCTCATTGGCGTTCGCAACCTCTGGATGGTTGTTTCCTCTTAGGAAAATGATCAATAATAATATAATAATAATAATAATAAAATCTATTGCACTTTTACAAATTCAGTCCTAAACATTTTTAATTTTGCTAATTCAGTTCTAAACTTTTGGCATTTATGTCAATTCAGTTCTAAACTTTTTGTATTTGTGCTAATTCAATCCATCCACGCAATTTTGGCTGGCCGTGCTGACTTGGACCCTATCGTGTTGATGGGACAATTTTTTAATATATTTTAATATTTTTAAAACTTTTTATTTCATGTTTCATTTACTGTCCATCTTCTTCCTCCTTCCTTTTTCTCTCTTTTTCTTTTTATGTTCACCTTCTTATGCCTTCTTCACAACGGCTAGAGTCGAGAGCTAGCAAGGACCTTGCCGCCGCCATGCACGAGGTCGGTGCGGCAAGGCCAAGCACCCCATGCTAGGGCAAGGCTTGGCTAACCCAATCTGGGATGAAGTTGTTATGCACATCCATGCCTCTAAAACTCAAGAAAACATTGTAAGGCCCTCTAGATTTCGATGAAGAAGTCATTGGTATGATGGAGTTCAACAATCGGAATGACCGTGAGCTTAGATTTCATAACAGCAATTGAGCAGACTTGATCTTCTTGTTGCTTATTCTTGCACTGGAGGACAGACACTTTGAAAAATGGTTGTGTTTAGGATGGGCCGAGACATCTCAAGGTGGGAACAGAGAGACTTTTTCACTGAAGACAAAAGTAGGTCACGGGCTGATAAAAACAAATTTTCTGGCTTCCTCGAAATTTCATTCCTAACGTCTCAGAAGTTCCTTTTTCCTTGCCATAGAACAATTACCATGTGTAGCGCCCCAGAACGCTACGTCAAGGCTTACTCATTGCTCGCTCACTTCTTACTGGCACCATCCATTAGCTTCATCATCCTCCATCGTTCGATCCAATGTCAAACCTACACATCTGAAAAGATGATCCCCAAACAGGGGTGAGCTAACAGCTCAGCAAGTTCGCCCTCAAATCTCGCTCAGGATACCAGATACTCTCAGATCGAACCCTAAGCATGCAATTCTATCATATCATAGCAAATAAATAAAGTGCATACGAATGCATGCTCAAAACACAATCGTCACGTCTTATTATAATATCTAAGCCAATCACTTTGCCTAATCTGTTCCGATTCCGTCGGAATTGCTCCAATTGGCATTCTAACTTATCTCGACTCCGACACACGCCACCGAGCCTACCAAACGTCGGTCTAACTATCAAGAACAGTAATTTCTCGAGGCTACACAGTGCATCCAGCACACCCACAGATCGATTTTTCACAAATATCTCTAAATCAGACAAATTTCTAAACCGAACTACCTCTAATCGCATCCTAGAACCAATCCATGAATAATCTAGTGCCCTACTCAAGATTTAGAAGTAAAACTCACCTAAACGAAGCTGAAACAGGGCTGAGAAAGCGGCTGGAAGCAGCGATGATTAGCGACGCACGGCGGAGCACAACAACGACGACGGATTCCGGTGGATTTAATCCAAACCGGGGCTGTTCGGGGCTGAACCGACATCAAAACGAACTAGAAATCATATATTTGACATGGAATGAGATCTAGGGGCAGCCGGGTCGATATAAATCAATTAGAGCTAAAACAGAATTTCGGCACCCAGAAAACAGTTTCGTCGACTGATACGAGAAAATACATTTGAAGGGTCAAACGACCTCGGATTGAGGCGATTCAAGTTGGGTTAGAACCGTAAGACATTGACCTACAACATATCCAAAATTGCGAGAATCCAACTTACAGATTTTTGTCAGTGGCCGGTTGAAGTCTGCAGCCAGAATTTGGAGCCAAATGAGAGGGAGAGAGAAAAGAGAGAAAAAGTGGTTTCTATGGTGGAATAGTGAGGGGGTGAGGGTTCTGCCGTGAATGATGAAGAAGAAGAGAGAGAAAGAACCCATTATTTGAGAAAAGAAAAAAAAATAATAATAAATAATAAAATATCTCGGTTACTATTCATTCGATTTGACCAAAAGTTGGTCAAAGCTTATCCAATCTGGTCAAAACTTGGAGAGCAAGTTTGACTAGTCAATCCTCAAAATTTGTGCCAAAACGGGACTGATGGGACTGAATCGGTGTTATTTTGCTCATCGCGAAGGGAAAATGACTCGAGATGATCTCGGGAAATTTTCTGACTTCGCTAAATTCATCTCACACCCTAGCCACTGAATCTAGAGCAAATCGAGGACTCGACAGAAATTTCTAATTTTTTGCCTTCCTTCTCTGCACTCCGAAACCAATTAGCTAATTTTCAAACCTTTCAAGGCGATGTCCAATTTTTGTCTCTCAATCCTCGAAAATCTATAAATTAATATTAGATTTTCGAGGATTGAGAGACAAAAATTGGACATCGCCTTGAAAGGTTTGAAAATTAGCTAATTGGTTTCGGAGTGCAGAGAAGGAAGGCAAAAAATTAGAAATTTCTGTCGAGTCCTCGATTTGCTCTAGATTCATGGCTAGGGTGTGAGATGAATTTAGCGAAGTCAGAAAAATTTCCGAGATCATCTCGAGTCATTTTCCCTTCGCGATTGAGCAAAATAACACCGATTCAGTCCCAATCAGTCCCGTTTTGGCACAAATTTGAGGATTGACTAGTCAAACTTGCTCTCCAAGTTTTGACCAATTGGATAAGCTTTGACCAACTTTTGGTCAAATGAATGAGATAGTACCGAGATATTTTATTATTTTATTATTATTTTTTTTTCTTTTCTCAAATAATGGGTTCTTTCTCTCTCTTCTTCTTCATCATTCACGGCAGAACCCTCACCCCCACTATTCCACATAGAAACCACTTTTTCTCTCTTTTCTCTCTCCTCTCATTTGGCTCCAAATTCTGGCTGCAGACTTCAACCGGCCACTGACAAAAATCTGTAAGTTGGATTCTCGCAATTTTTGGATATGTTGTAGGTCATGTCTTACGGTTCTAACCCAACTTGAATCGCCTCAATCCGAGGTCGTTTGACCCTTCAAATGTATTTTCTCGTATCAGTCGACGAAACTGTTTTCTGGGTGCCGAAATTCTGTTTTAGCTCTAATTGATTTATATCGACCCGGCTGCCCCTAGATCTCATTCCATGTCAAATATATGATTTCTAGTTCGTTTTGATGTCGGTTCAGCCCTGAACAGCCCCGGTTTGGATTAAATCCACCGGAATCCGTCGTCGTTGTTGTGCTCCGCCGTGCGTCGCTATCATCGCTGCTTCCAGCCGCTTTCTCAGCCCTGTTTCAGCTTCGTTTAGGTGAGTTTTACTTCTAAATCTTGAGTAGGGCACTAGATTATTCATGGATTGGTTCTAGGATGCGATTAGAGGTAGTTCGGTTAAAATTTGTCTATTTAGAGATATTTTGTGAAAAATCGATTCGTGGGTGTGCTGGATGCACTGTGTAGCCTCGAGAAATTACGTTCTTGATAGTTAGACCGACGTTTGTAGGCTCGGTGCGGTGTCGAAGTCGAGATAAGTTAGAATGCCAATTGGAGCAATTCCGACGGAATCGGAACAGATTAGGCAAAGTGATTGGCTTAGATATTATAATAGGACGTGCGATTGTGTTTTGGAGCATGCATTCGTATGCACTTTTATTTATTTGCTATGATATGATAGTAATTGCATGCTTAGGGTTCTATCTGAGAGTATCTGGTATCCTGAGCGAGATTTAGAGGCGAACATGTCTGAGCTGTTAGCTCCCCCTGTTTGGGGATCATCTTTTCAGATGTGTAGGTTTGACATTGGATCGAACGATGGAGATTGATGAAAGCTAATGGATGGTGCCAGTAAGAAGTGAGCGAGCAATGAGTAAGCCTTGACGTAGCGTTCTGGGGCGCTACCATGGTAAATTGTTCTATGGCAAGGAAAAAGGAACTTTCTGAGACGTTAGGAATGAAATTTCGAGGAAGCCAGAAAATTTGTTTTTATCAGCCCGTGCCCTACTTTGTCTTCAGTGAAAAAAGTTCTCTCGTTCCCACCTTGAGATGTCCTCGTCCCATCCTTAACACAACATTTTTCAAAGTGTCTGTCCTCCAGTGCAAGAATAGCCAACAGAGATCAAGTCGCTGCCCAATTGCTGTTATGAAAATCTAAGCTCACGGTCCTCAATTTGATTGTTGAACTCCATCATACAATGACTTCTTCATCGAAATCTAGAGGGCCTACACTGTTTTCTTGAGTTTTAGAGGCATGGATGTGCAATAACAACTTCATCCCAGATTGGGTTTAGCCAAGCCTTGCCCTAGCATGGGGTGCTTGGCCTTGCCGCACCGACCTCGTGCATGGCGGCGGCAAGGTCCTTGCTAGCTCTCGACTCTAGCCGTTGTGAAGAAGGCATAAGAAGGTGAACGTACAAAGAAAAAGAGAGAAAAAGGAAAGGAGGAGAAGATGGACAGTAATGACAAAATGAATTAAAAGTTTAAAAATATTACAATTTATGGTAAAAAATTGTCCCATCAACCCGATAGGGTCCAAGTCAGCACCGCCAGCCAAAATTGCGTGGATGGATTGCATTAGCCCAAATACAAAAAGTTTAGAACTGAATTGACATAAATGCAAAGGTTTAGAACTGAATAGCAAAATTAAAATGTTTAGGACTGAATTTGTAAAAAGTGCAATAGATTTTATTATTATTATTATTATTATTATTATTGATCATTTTCCTAAGAGGAAACAACCATCCAGAGGTTGCGAACGCCATTCGAGGAAGCCAGCAAAGTTTGTCCTTTTATGTGAGCCTAGAACAAACGCTGAACAATGAAAGCGAATGCTTCATTTTCCATAGAAGAAGAAGAAAAACGGAGACTAAACAGGTGGAAAGCCATCCGCTCAAGCTGGCACACTAAATAGAAATTAATCTTACGTTGAAAGTCCCTACTCATCTACAGAATCTAACAAAAATTCAACACATACAAAGAAAATTTTGTCATAAACAATATAAATAATGCCGTGATGTAGCCATCTTCGGAGAAAATAAGTCCATGTGTTTTTACATCTATGAGGTATCTTGGTCCATTCTTAGCACAATCAGTCTCCAAAGTCCTAACATTATTAATAGATTCTAATATTATTGCTTTTTTTTTGGTAAGGTGATCTAATATTATTGTTTGTTGACCCTACCCGCAAAAAAGGCATTCATCTGTGGTCCTCTAGTACAAGATTAAATCACAAGAAGATCCAATGTTGATCGAACTACATGGTCATGTGGTCCACCTAGATAGACACGAGGAACAAACAGGAAGGTTGGGTTGTTTTTAATTAACACTGGGAAATCTGAAAACTTTGCCGGGTAAGCATGAACATGGTTATGGGTCTTCAGTGTGACATCCCGATTTCGACCTTTTTCGGAATTTATAAACCGAATGGATATATTTCGTTGGAACACTCCAGTTAAAAGCTCACTTGGAATTAGCTACTCCGAGACGACTACTGAAGGGAAAAGGCTGTCTAGGACACAAGGTATGTGGACCTGATCAGTCGATACGCGTACGTCCTAATAAGCCACTTGTTGGTCTGAGCATTTGCTAGAGTTGTTATTCAATGAATTTGGCCACGAGATGGATTCCGAATTTGGACAATCGAACTTTCGGAGATATCACAGGAATGTTTTAAATTCATAAGCTGATATTCAGAGCTTCGATTTCAGTCTGGAGCGTCGCGAAGAGAGGCGATAAGATAATTGACTGTTTTTGCCCTTCGCTCGTTCTAGGCTCCCTAGTGGATTACCTGTGCTTATTTTAGAGTTTAGACGCTTGATTTGTGTTCGCATCGCCTTTAGCTTCGTTTTGACTATATATTGAAATTTCCAAAATTTTGCCTACCGATCGAGCCGTCGGTACCATTTCTTCGTCATTAAGCAAATTCAATTTATTCTACCTAATTTGACATGTGTCAAAGCTCTAGACCGCCATGTGTCAAGCTCTCTTTAGATTGACCCCCACCCGCCACATGTCACCCTCCTATTGGCCACCGATTTGACTTTTGTCAAGCTTGTTGAGCAAGCTTCATTAAAGCATTGCATTATTGTCTCATTCTCTCTTCTCTCTCTCTCTCTTCTCCTTCTCTTCTTCTTTCTTCCCCACCGAGCGCCATTTCTCTCTCTCTCGTTCTCTCGGATTTTCGCGTTTCCAGCGCGCGCCCGAGAGATCGACTCGTTCGGGTCGTCCGGACTCCGAATTGAGCTCTGTTTTCGCCTGTGCGCTCGTAAGAACTCTCGAGCTTCGATAATCTTAAAACAGATCGCCCAAAAACCTCCTACATAATTCTCAGTTTCGAATCGAAGATGGTCTGTCCTGGTTCGCGTTTCCTGCACGCGCGCCCGGAAAGAAATTTCTCGTTCGGGGTCGTCCGGAGTCCCAATCAGCTCTGCTTTCTTCTATGCGACCGTAAGATTCTAAACTTCGCGATCTAAAATTTATTTGGTCCAAAATTGTTAGATTTTTCGTGATCGGGTCTGAACTGAGGCAGAAATCTTGTTGTCTGTTTCTCATTTTTCATCGCGGCCTTGTTGCCTTCTTCCAGCAGCTTCCTAAGTTTTCCGGCTTTGTTTAGGTAAGTAAACTCCCTATACTTAGCCTAGAGCAAGTCATGAGTTACGATTTTGAGAATAGGTTGAGTTTTATTGGATTTTTTGCTAGAATTGGCTGAGTGTACCCGGTTTGGGTGAACCGTTTCTGCTGAGTTGTTTTGCTGAATTGATTGTGTATAATATGTGGATTACTTTGGTGAGTTAGTGCGTGTTTGTGTGAGTTGTTAAGTCGCCAATTTGGGGCGAAGTGCTGTCAAAGATTTTGGTGAAAACCCCTAATGCCAAAGCCAGATTGCGTTCGATAGTGTTTTATTGAATTTTGACTAAATATTGTGCGCTGATGTTGTGAGCTTTTAGGCGAACTAAACCGACCCCTGGTGGTAGACCACTAATTGACCGAATATGTGTGGGATAAGGGTAAAGTTCAAACCACTTGCTTGGGTAACATTGCTATTCGATCATGTTGGGTCTAGTCGTGTACTTTGGGAAGATTGAGTGTAAAACCGTGAATTTATTGATGTGAATTAGGAGGGAATTCACCTGAAATAAAACCGACTCCCATGAGTAATAAAAGGCCGAGAGTACGGTGACACGTCTGCCTGATTATCTTGAAATGCTTTGCATTTGTGCGTGAACGGCTTGCTTGTGATTACCTGTCAGTGTGAGCAGTGAAGTGTCGTGCCTAAATGCATTGATTTGATTCATGAATTTGTCATGACATGATGGTTTGATCTGGCAAGTCTTGCAAAATGAGAATGTGGAATTGACATATTTGCATGGCATTATGTGAGCATTCTCGTGTGACATGAATGCAAGGGTGCACGACGGACTGTGCGCATGAGAACATGTTAGGAACTGGTAATCGTACGCCTGCTCATCTGTGGTATGAAATAGAAAATGGCCAGAGGTGCCCGAGGAACATTTACGCATGATGCATGACATTTGGCATGAGCAATGGCACAATTCGAGAACTAAAGAAGGGTAGGCTGCCGAGGTACCGTGCAGAAAGTGGAGGGACAAGGGTGATAGTAGAGTGGTGCTCGGCCGACGGACTGGCGGCGAGAGCTGGAGAGACAAGGAAGGATCCCGGCTTGCGACGACTGCAGTTTCGAAGGCGCCTGAACGTGCTCGGCACGGGGTAGCTGAGTGATAAGGTGCCAACCTGAGTGTCTTAATGATACGGGTTTGAGGCACGGGCCGAGGCATGTGAGATGCGAGGCCAGGACCAGTGGATCATGATTCGTCTTGTGATCATTGAGAATTGACATGAGCATTTGTTTTCCATTGGCTGATGGCACGTGCATTTGTGTTTTGACTAGACGAGTAGATTGTGTTGTTGGTGTGCTTATCTTGTAATGTTCCTCGTTTCGCCTGAACTTCGG
>JAGVVM010024115.1:0-10353 GCA_019149425.1 Psidium friedrichsthalianum | reverse complement strand
AATCTTAATCAGTATGGAAATGAAGTACTAGATAATTTTTTTATTATTTTCTTGTTGATTGTCGATATAGAATCATGCATGTACTATTCAATATCCAATTTCTCCAATTTCTATAAGATTTCTTTCTCTCCATTTTTTCCACAATTGAATTCGATGCGAAATTTAAAAATCTCCTTTTCAGAACTATAAGCTTAAACTGTAGAAGAGTTTTTTGTTGTTCTCTTTTTTTTTTCATTTTCATTTTAAGAGGAATTGTTTATTCGTAGAGTACCAAGTAAAAGGGGTAGATAGTATTGAAAAAAAAAGAGAACAACAAAAAAAATAGAATTGGAATAATCAATATTCGTGATGCACACATTGTTTTCTTGTATTAGATCGAAAGGTTCTTTCTGAAACTAGCTGCAAGGGTGGGAATTTATGATATGAAAAGACAATTTCTATTTCTAATAAATATGGGAAAAAATGTAGAACCTAGAAAAGAAAAATTATAGGAATTACTAGTCTTAGAATCGAGTTGGACGAAAATAAAGATTTGATTTTCGTGAGTGATCTGATCAGTTGTGCGATACCTTTTTATTTTTACTTTATTTATTTTCATTTTTACTCATTAAATTCAGTAGTAGGTTCATTCACATAATATCTCAAATGACAAGAAAAAAAGGTGTTATTGTTATAAGGTCACTCTTTATTCTAAAATCGAAAAATAGATTCGATACGATTAAAAAAAAAGATCAAAAGAAAAGAGAAATGATTTTCTAATTCTGGATTCAAATTTCTTATTATTTGATTATTTTAATATTAGTCTACTCAAGAATTGTCTAATGAATCCCTTGATTCGAAATTAAGGGATAGGTAGATATTACAAATTCTTAATTGATCTCTTTTCTACCTCCCTTACTCTATGTTTTTGTTAATCCCGTCTATAATGATTGACGAATTAACAACTGTCAATTGAACTTATTCTTTCATTTGAATTGGTATTTTTGCTTATCTTCGTATCTTGAAACTTAGGGAAGTACTTTATAAACATATGTATAAAAAGAACACATTTCATTTAGCTCCTTCATCTTCATGCTTACTATAACTAGTTATTTCGGTTTTCTACTAGCAGCTTTAACTATAACCTCAGCTCTCTTTATTGGTCTGACCAAGATACGACTTATTTGAAATTAATTGAATGAACACAACGCATAAAAAGAAATCTTTCTGTGTTATTCATAGACTCTATAGTTCCTTACCGGGTCAATTTCCAATTAGCGGTCATTGAGATTCATGGGCAATGCAGATTAATATGTAGGGATAGATATTACCTCTCCTTTTTCCCTTTCAAAAAAATTGAAATGATTGAAGTTTTTCTATTTGGAATTGTCTTAGGTCTAATTCCTATTACTTTAGCTGGATTATTTGTAACTGCATATTTACAATACAGACGTGGTGATCAGTTGGACCTTTGATTAAATTAATTAACATCTTTTTTTTTTATTGACCTCCTCTTTTCTTTAATCCAAAGGAGGTCAAATTAAGATTACTGTTCAATTAGTTAAGTGTCATTTTCGGACTAACCTAACCAAGACTGGAATCGCGCTCTGTAGGATTTGAACCTACGACATCGGGTTTTGGAGACCCACGTTCTACCGAACTGAACTAAGAGCGCTTTCTTATTTTCTTAAAAAAAGAAGAGGATTTTTTTGCTAACCCGAATACATCTTGTATGCATAAGACTATCATATAGAATATGATATAATAAAAAAAGATTATGTATGCCTGATTTTAATCAATTTCAATGAATCCCTCGTTACTGCTCAGAGGAGAAGTAATAGGTAGGGATGACAGGATTTGAACCTGTGACATTTTGTACCCAAAACAAACGCGCTACCAAGCTGCGCTACATCCCTTTCAATTGGTCTACAGTGTCATTTTATAGAATCCCTGTCTTATTTCAAAATCCTTATTTTCTCCATTTCTATATCCAAGTTATCTTGCCTTTTCTTTTTTTTATTCTCATGTAACATATAATAGAAGGCTTATATACACATAAATATGAAACCCATCGCAAAAAATAACTAAAAAAAGGAATATCTTTTGGGAATGCTCAGTCGAAAGGGACGTCTTTTTCGGTTTTAAGAAAAGGAAAATCTTATCTATCGAATGATTATACATTTCAATTGGAATTAGGAATTCCGTGTACAAATACAAGTGGTCCTTAACTACTTACATATATATTATATCGAATCATATATGTATTACCATTAGGCATTACAATAAATAAAAAAAGAAAAAGAATAAAGAAGGAGGATTTAAAATGCGAGATCTAAAAACATATCTTTCCGTGGCACCGGTACTAAGTACTCTATGGTTTGGGGCTTTAGCAGGTCTTTTGATAGAGATCAATCGTTTATTTCCAGATGCGTTGACATTCCCTTTTTTTTCATTCTAGTTATTGACATGTGAAGGGGTGAAGAAGATTAGAGATAAAATCAAAAGATTTGTGACTAATCCCTCCCCCTCTTTTCTTTTTTTTTTTTAGATAAAATAGAATTCGATACAATATAATAAGTAGAAGTATAATAAAGAAAGGAGGAAAGAGAAATAAAAAAGTAGATTCAACCTCGGCGAAATTCCGGTTTAGTCTCCAATTCCATTTAGAAAAAAGATTGTGAGAACAGAAATGTGTCTAGGGCAAGAAGATCATACAAGATCTTTTAATGAAATACTGTACATTGAATCGAATTCGATTCAAAATATACCTAAATATTACTTTGTTGTTTTACTTCTTATTTTTTTTATTTCTTTTTTCGCGGAAAGTAGAAGAGTTGGTTGAATCAAAAATGCAGGAGGTTTATGGCCAAGGGTAAAGATGTCCGAGTAACGGTTATTTTAGAATGTACCAACTGTGTTCGAAACGGTCTTAATAAGGAATCAAGGGGTCTTTCCAGATATATTACTCAAAAGAATCGACACAATACGCCTAGTCGATTGGAATTGAGAAAATTCTGTCGCTATTGTTACAAACATACGATTCACGGGGAGATAAAGAAATAACTCGAATCAAGTGCCTGTGTGTCACTCTTACAAGGAACACGAAAAGGACATATTCTATATATACCATATTATTCTATATATTCTAGTTAACATAATTTAACTAACTAAAAAAAAAAGCCAAATCAAATCCTATATTTTGAATTCGAAATCTTTTTGGATCAGATTGAAATAGGATTTTGGGGATAAGGAATAAACAAACCATGGAAAAATCCAAGCGACTCTTTCTTAAATCCAAGCGATCTTTTCGTAGGCGTTTGCCCCCGATCCAATCGGGGGATCGAATTGATTATAGAAACATGAGTTTAATTAGTCGATTTATTAGTGAACAAGGAAAAATATTATCTAGACGGGTAAATAGATTAACCTTAAAACAACAACGATTAATTACTATTGCTATAAAACAAGCTCGTATTTTATCTTTGTTACCTTTTCTTAATAATGAGAAACAATTTGAAAGAAGCGAGTCGACCGCCGGAGCTACTGGTCTTAGAACCATAAATAAATAAAGAAAAAAAAGTAGACTTACTTTACTCCTCAATTGAACCAAAATTCCAATTCAAATCCGAACTCCAACACAGATTGATATTTTGTTCGAAAAATCGCAAGAAAAAAAAATTGGGGAATAAGAAGAAATCTTTTTTTATTGGATATTGAACATATTCGCTCATTTAATTTTGAGCGACTTTATCATACTCTCTTTATCATACTAATTTCTACTCTACCTTCCTGGAGTTCATTCTCCAGCGAACTCCATTTAAAATATTCTGACGAATTCCTTACAATTTCCTTTTTGATTTTATGATCTCATTAGAAATCATATAAAGACAATTCCTATTTAATATAGCTATTTGTGCAAGTATTTTACGATTAAGAAGCAACTGTCTCTTGTACAGATTGTGTATTAATATACTATAACTATAGGATACTCTATTCTCTCGAATTACTGCATTTATCCGAGTGATCCACAAACGACGAAAATCTCTCTTTTTCCTATCTCTATCTCGATGAGACGAAACCAAAGATCTTATTTTCTGTTGAATAATTGTTCGAGTAAGTCTTGAACGAGCCCCCCGAAAGCTTGATGCAAATAAACGAATTTTTGTTCTACGTCTCCGAGCTATATATCCTCGTCTAATTCTAGTCATTGAAAAAATGAAACTTTCATGAATAACTAATTGATGTCCTTTCTTTCAGTTATTCTTTTCCCTTTTCCTAGTTTATTAATAACAAAACGGATTCTTCCAATGTATAAAATACAAATTCCAATGGCTTTTGCTACTATAACCTTCCCGACCACGATTTGTCTTTTTTTATAGGCATTTCACCTCGAAACGAGTATTATACTAGGTATAAAAAAACAGAAAAAAGTAATAAATAGAAATGAATAACGAAATAGTGGATTCCATCGTTTCTATGGTTATGTCTTAAACGGTGAGGTCCTCTCTATACACCGGAGTCCCTTAATTCATTTTATCAATGCTATTAGCAACTTGTACAGTTCACATTCTTTGGCTCTACCCATGAATTATCTAGTAATAGGTCTTTCACAACGAGATCTACCTATACAGTAACGGTATTTAATTATGAAGATTGGCTGGGTAGCTGACCCTCTTAGTCCGTTTTTGCAAAAGTATAGACATAAGATTTCGGCTTTGAAAATAGGATTTCCCCGCTTAATGGGATAACCATTTGTTACCAATGAGGAATTTTTTCTCATTGGAAACCATAAATTTCATATACAATAGAAGAATTGAATAGATCTTTTTTTTTTTTAGTTTTCGATATATAGATAGTGAACGGCCTTCTTCCTTCCATTTTATACTATTCACTAGTACTGATCATTGATACTGGAAAATTTCTTTCCCTTTTTTTCTACCAATGGTGATCTGAACGAGTCGCACATACACCCTAGTACATGTTCCTCGACGCTGAGGACATCCCCCAAGAGCGGGGGATTTCGTGACATTTCTGATTGGCTGTCTTGTGTTTCTAATAAGTTGTTTAATAGTTGGCATGTTGAATCGTATACATAATAAGTGGGCTGGTTTAGATCAATCCTAACCGGATGATTATGAATTACTTCTCTATTTAATAGATGAATAGAATATTATAAAACCCGGTAATAAGGGTAAAGGACTTACTTATTACCGGGTTTTATAATATTCTATTCATCTATTAAATAGAGAAGTAATTCATAATCATCCGGTTAGGATTGATCTAAACCAGCCCACTTATTATGTATACGATTCAACATGCCAACTATTAAACAACTTATTAGAAACACAAGACAGCCAATCAGAAATGTCACGAAATCCCCCGCTCTTGGGGGATGTCCTCAGCGTCGAGGAACATGTACTAGGGTGTATGTGCGACTCGTTCAGATCACCATTGGTAGAAAAAAAGGGAAAGAAATTTTCCAGTATCAATGATCAGTACTAGTGAATAGTATAAAATGGAAGGAAGAAGGCCGTTCACTATCTATATATCGAAAACTAAAAAAAAAAAAGATCTATTCAATTCTTCTATTGTATATGAAATTTATGGTTTCCAATGAGAAAAAATTCCTCATTGGTAACAAATGGTTATCCCATTAAGCGGGGAAATCCTATTTTCAAAGCCGAAATCTTATGTCTATACTTTTGCAAAAACGGACTAAGAGGGTCAGCTACCCAGCCAATCTTCATAATTAAATACCGTTACTGTATAGGTAGATCTCGTTGTGAAAGACCTATTACTAGATAATTCATGGGTAGAGCCAAAGAATGTGAACTGTACAAGTTGCTAATAGCATTGATAAAATGAATTAAGGGACTCCGGTGTATAGAGAGGACCTCACCGTTTAAGACATAACCATAGAAACGATGGAATCCACTATTTCGTTATTCATTTCTATTTATTACTTTTTTCTGTTTTTTTATACCTAGTATAATACTCGTTTCGAGGTGAAATGCCTATAAAAAAAGACAAATCGTGGTCGGGAAGGTTATAGTAGCAAAAGCCATTGGAATTTGTATTTTATACATTGGAAGAATCCGTTTTGTTATTAATAAACTAGGAAAAGGGAAAAGAATAACTGAAAGAAAGGACATCAATTAGTTATTCATGAAAGTTTCATTTTTTCAATGACTAGAATTAGACGAGGATATATAGCTCGGAGACGTAGAACAAAAATTCGTTTATTTGCATCAAGCTTTCGGGGGGCTCGTTCAAGACTTACTCGAACAATTATTCAACAGAAAATAAGATCTTTGGTTTCGTCTCATCGAGATAGAGATAGGAAAAAGAGAGATTTTCGTCGTTTGTGGATCACTCGGATAAATGCAGTAATTCGAGAGAATAGAGTATCCTATAGTTATAGTATATTAATACACAATCTGTACAAGAGACAGTTGCTTCTTAATCGTAAAATACTTGCACAAATAGCTATATTAAATAGGAATTGTCTTTATATGATTTCTAATGAGATCATAAAATCAAAAAGGAAATTGTAAGGAATTCGTCAGAATATTTTAAATGGAGTTCGCTGGAGAATGAACTCCAGGAAGGTAGAGTAGAAATTAGTATGATAAAGAGAGTATGATAAAGTCGCTCAAAATTAAATGAGCGAATATGTTCAATATCCAATAAAAAAAGATTTCTTCTTATTCCCCAATTTTTTTTTCTTGCGATTTTTCGAACAAAATATCAATCTGTGTTGGAGTTCGGATTTGAATTGGAATTTTGGTTCAATTGAGGAGTAAAGTAAGTCTACTTTTTTTTCTTTATTTATTTATGGTTCTAAGACCAGTAGCTCCGGCGGTCGACTCGCTTCTTTCAAATTGTTTCTCATTATTAAGAAAAGGTAACAAAGATAAAATACGAGCTTGTTTTATAGCAATAGTAATTAATCGTTGTTGTTTTAAGGTTAATCTATTTACCCGTCTAGATAATATTTTTCCTTGTTCACTAATAAATCGACTAATTAAACTCATGTTTCTATAATCAATTCGATCCCCCGATTGGATCGGGGGCAAACGCCTACGAAAAGATCGCTTGGATTTAAGAAAGAGTCGCTTGGATTTTTCCATGGTTTGTTTATTCCTTATCCCCAAAATCCTATTTCAATCTGATCCAAAAAGATTTCGAATTCAAAATATAGGATTTGATTTGGCTTTTTTTTTTAGTTAGTTAAATTATGTTAACTAGAATATATAGAATAATATGGTATATATAGAATATGTCCTTTTCGTGTTCCTTGTAAGAGTGACACACAGGCACTTGATTCGAGTTATTTCTTTATCTCCCCGTGAATCGTATGTTTGTAACAATAGCGACAGAATTTTCTCAATTCCAATCGACTAGGCGTATTGTGTCGATTCTTTTGAGTAATATATCTGGAAAGACCCCTTGATTCCTTATTAAGACCGTTTCGAACACAGTTGGTACATTCTAAAATAACCGTTACTCGGACATCTTTACCCTTGGCCATAAACCTCCTGCATTTTTGATTCAACCAACTCTTCTACTTTCCGCGAAAAAAGAAATAAAAAAAATAAGAAGTAAAACAACAAAGTAATATTTAGGTATATTTTGAATCGAATTCGATTCAATGTACAGTATTTCATTAAAAGATCTTGTATGATCTTCTTGCCCTAGACACATTTCTGTTCTCACAATCTTTTTTCTAAATGGAATTGGAGACTAAACCGGAATTTCGCCGAGGTTGAATCTACTTTTTTATTTCTCTTTCCTCCTTTCTTTATTATACTTCTACTTATTATATTGTATCGAATTCTATTTTATCTAAAAAAAAAAAAAGAAAAGAGGGGGAGGGATTAGTCACAAATCTTTTGATTTTATCTCTAATCTTCTTCACCCCTTCACATGTCAATAACTAGAATGAAAAAAAAGGGAATGTCAACGCATCTGGAAATAAACGATTGATCTCTATCAAAAGACCTGCTAAAGCCCCAAACCATAGAGTACTTAGTACCGGTGCCACGGAAAGATATGTTTTTAGATCTCGCATTTTAAATCCTCCTTCTTTATTCTTTTTCTTTTTTTATTTATTGTAATGCCTAATGGTAATACATATATGATTCGATATAATATATATGTAAGTAGTTAAGGACCACTTGTATTTGTACACGGAATTCCTAATTCCAATTGAAATGTATAATCATTCGATAGATAAGATTTTCCTTTTCTTAAAACCGAAAAAGACGTCCCTTTCGACTGAGCATTCCCAAAAGATATTCCTTTTTTTAGTTATTTTTTGCGATGGGTTTCATATTTATGTGTATATAAGCCTTCTATTATATGTTACATGAGAATAAAAAAAGAAAAGGCAAGATAACTTGGATATAGAAATGGAGAAAATAAGGATTTTGAAATAAGACAGGGATTCTATAAAATGACACTGTAGACCAATTGAAAGGGATGTAGCGCAGCTTGGTAGCGCGTTTGTTTTGGGTACAAAATGTCACAGGTTCAAATCCTGTCATCCCTACCTATTACTTCTCCTCTGAGCAGTAACGAGGGATTCATTGAAATTGATTAAAATCAGGCATACATAATCTTTTTTTATTATATCATATTCTATATGATAGTCTTATGCATACAAGATGTATTCGGGTTAGCAAAAAAATCCTCTTCTTTTTTAAGAAAATAAGAAAGCGCTCTTAGTTCAGTTCGGTAGAACGTGGGTCTCCAAAACCCGATGTCGTAGGTTCAAATCCTACAGAGCGCGATTCCAGTCTTGGTTAGGTTAGTCCGAAAATGACACTTAACTAATTGAACAGTAATCTTAATTTGACCTCCTTTGGATTAAAGAAAAGAGGAGGTCAATAAAAAAAAAAGATGTTAATTAATTTAATCAAAGGTCCAACTGATCACCACGTCTGTATTGTAAATATGCAGTTACAAATAATCCAGCTAAAGTAATAGGAATTAGACCTAAGACAATTCCAAATAGAAAAACTTCAATCATTTCAATTTTTTTGAAAGGGAAAAAGGAGAGGTAATATCTATCCCTACATATTAATCTGCATTGCCCATGAATCTCAATGACCGCTAATTGGAAATTGACCCGGTAAGGAACTATAGAGTCTATGAATAACACAGAAAGATTTCTTTTTATGCGTTGTGTTCATTCAATTAATTTCAAATAAGTCGTATCTTGGTCAGACCAATAAAGAGAGCTGAGGTTATAGTTAAAGCTGCTAGTAGAAAACCGAAATAACTAGTTATAGTAAGCATGAAGATGAAGGAGCTAAATGAAATGTGTTCTTTTTATACATATGTTTATAAAGTACTTCCCTAAGTTTCAAGATACGAAGATAAGCAAAAATACCAATTCAAATGAAAGAATAAGTTCAATTGACAGTTGTTAATTCGTCAATCATTATAGACGGGATTAACAAAAACATAGAGTAAGGGAGGTAGAAAAAGAGATCAATTAAGAATTTGTAATATCTACCTATCCCTTAATTTCGAATCAAGGGATTCATTAGACAATTCTTGAGTAGACTAATATTAAAATAATCAAATAATAAGAAATTTGAATCCAGAATTAGAAAATCATTTCTCTTTTCTTTTGATCTTTTTTTTTAATCGTATCGAATCTATTTTTCGATTTTAGAATAAAGAGTGACCTTATAACAATAACACCTTTTTTTCTTGTCATTTGAGATATTATGTGAATGAACCTACTACTGAATTTAATGAGTAAAAATGAAAATAAATAAAGTAAAAATAAAAAAGGTATCGCACAACTGATCAGATCACTCACGAAAATCAAATCTTTATTTTCGTCCAACTCGATTCTAAGACTAGTAATTCCTATAATTTTTCTTTTCTAGGTTCTACATTTTTTCCCATATTTATTAGAAATAGAAATTGTCTTTTCATATCATAAATTCCCACCCTTGCAGCTAGTTTCAGAAAGAACCTTTCGATCTAATACAAGAAAACAATGTGTGCATCACGAATATTGATTATTCCAATTCTATTTTTTTTGTTGTTCTCTTTTTTTTTCAATACTATCTACCCCTTTTACTTGGTACTCTACGAATAAACAATTCCTCTTAAAATGAAAATGAAAAAAAAAAAGAGAACAACAAAAAACTCTTCTACAGTTTAAGCTTATAGTTCTGAAAAGGAGATTTTTAAATTTCGCATCGAATTCAATTGTGGAAAAAATGGAGAGAAAGAAATCTTATAGAAATTGGAGAAATTGGATATTGAATAGTACATGCATGATTCTATATCGACAATCAACAAGAAAATAATAAAAAAATTATCTAGTACTTCATTTCCATACTGATTAAGATT
>JAGVVM010024107.1:0-15559 GCA_019149425.1 Psidium friedrichsthalianum | reverse complement strand
GGTTTCATTGTAATCCACGATTCTACGGCGGTCCCGTTGCAGTCCTCCGCAAGACCGATGACAATATCATCGCCGTGAAATTATACAAGACCGGAGCCCCGAAATTCCGCCGAAAATCTGACGTGTAGAATCACTGATGTTTCTGCATATTCAGTATGTTAATGTGAAAATAGATGACGTTTCTAAGATATTGCGGATTAAAAAGTTTTAGGAAGAGCGTTATCAGTCTCGCATTGTAATCCACGACTTTTACGGCTGTTCCCGTTGCAGTCTCCGCAAGACCGATCGACAAATCATCTCCCGTGAAATTATACACGACCGGAGGAAATTCGCGGAAAATCTGCGGTGTAGAATCCACTGATGTTTCTGCATATTCAGGTATCGTTAATGTGAAAATAGATGTTTCTAGCATTTGCGATTAAAAAGTTTTAGGAAGAGGTTATCAGATTACAAGGATGAGAAATGAACCTGTAATAAACTTTCGACAGATGGGTCCACCCAACTTACGTTATTAAGAGTCGCTGCAATCTTGTGATCACCTGCATAACGCGAATCATTAGGCATGGCAAGAGGTTCATGGAAGCTGTGATGAACATCCTCGTCGTCCCGCCGGGCGGGACGTCTATGGGATGTTCTTCTGTTGCTGAACTTCTCAGCTGTTGCGTGAAACTCGCCGCAGCACTATAGTCAATGTAAAATGGCAGGGTATCATTTGGGTAACTTGGGGGCGATGTCAGGCTGTAATTCCCTTTGTACTGGATGATCACCTTATTGACGACGTGGGAGAAATCAGCGACGGTCATGTCTTCGCTTGAAAACCGTAGAACTGCAATGTAATACCTCCCTGGAGATTGGTTCGCGATGACTAATACGTTCATCGTTTGTCCAGTTTCTATCATTAGATATGAAACAACCATCGGTTTCGTGTGGGCTCCGTCCATGCCGACTAGTGTCATGTTGTGATCAGCGATGGAGACGAACATTTCTGCACCGACCCCCGCGTGGACTATACCGAAGAGATATGTCTTACCGTAATAAAAAAACAAGTGAGGCGTTGTTTCCGTCAAATTAATAGCATGAAGAAACACTATATTAGAACATTGTCTATTAGAGAATGTGGAGAGTGGAAAAACCCTAATTCATTTAATCTAGACAATTCAATGCTTACTCATACACGTCTATGTAATGCGGATGCAAGTTAGATTTACTACAGTTAAGGAGTGCTGGAAGTATTAGTTTAACTTCTAAATAGATAGGTCAATAAGTACCAACTTTGCAGAATTTTCTTGTGAAAGAACATCATGTATCTACAACATCTCAAAGTGTTAACACTTCAAGAAAGTTGCCTTTGCCTCATACTCATGATGTCCAAACAAAAAGTTGGGACAATAGAAGATAATTAAGGTTATAAATGTACCATTCAGCATGGAACAAAATCTCCAAATTTTCTCTAAATAAAGACTTAGAGATGGAATTGTCTATAGGCAGTCCTTACGGACAATTCCATCTCTAAGTCTTTATTTAGAGAAGTTCCTTCATTATACCAGAACGTGCACATCACAAGAGAAAATGGGACATTAAATTACTTTAGCATTTGCTTTTACCATTTAAACGCACCTGCTTAGTCATCTGATAATTTTTGTTTTTTGAGTTTTACATAATGTAAACGTTGATCTTCAAGATAGTATAAAGTTTTCTAATGATTCATAGAGATAACTACACTATCATCAGTTATTTACGTGCTTTTAGAAAAAGGTTATGCTTCTATATAGTGGGGAGTAGTCCCTGTTACGGACGAAAAACAAAGTTAAGTGAAGGATTGGTAGCTAAAACATTAAGTAATTGAAATGGACTAGGATGAACAAGTTTTCATATTACATGAATAACAGAAATCTATTTTTTTTAAATATCTGAATTCTATTTTCTTAACTTCTGATCCTCTTCATGTCCCTAGCCTCTAGATTTATGTCAAAAGAGTCGCATAAGAAATCTTTAAAGCACATACCAAGCACGATTATATGTTCTCCGTTTGGTGTAGGGAATGGGAAACTTGATCGTTCACGTGGCAGAGCGACCATTGCGCCATGCACGGTAAATCTTATTGACTCGTTGTGGTCATGCCACCCAACTGATAAATTCAACTCATAAGTAAAATTTGTTCTTGAGTAATATAGTCCGGACCATCTGACCATGGATTTCGGGTTGCTTCATCCCGTGCCTACAAATCAGTGATTTCATCAAAAACTGACAATAAAAAGCAATAAAAAATTAGAACAAGATGGACAGAACATGATACCAGTGAAGAGTGACCCCGTATATTCCTTGATTATGAACATTCACATACAAAGCATCGCCTTTTCGAACGCGAATAGTTGGCCCAGGAAGACTGTCATTCACCACTAAAATTGTCGTGATAATGCAGTGCAATTCCTCGTGACATAGATTTCTCTCAGCTGCGGGAAATAAAAACATGGCTGCTTGGTACTTGATTGCGGAAGTACGTGCTGTCTCTATCTCAAAGATGTGGTATGTACGTGTTACCAAACATAGTGATGATCCACAACGAGAAAAAAAAAAAAAAGAAGTAGAAGAAGCAAGAAACTCGATCATCTCACGGATTATCCCTTTGGTGAAATAAGTGAAGAAATGGCAACGTTCGGTCACATGGAGTCCCAAGCAAAGCACGTGCAAGCAAAATTAGGAGTGGTCTGTGAAATTTAACAGCGGAAGTGAACGCATACGTGAAAAGGACAAAACCTACTTTTGATACCATGCTAAAAAGACTCATTCAAAAGTTTAAGGTTGCAAGTGGAAAAAGAGCACATGAATACGAAGAGCATGATGTGAAATATCTCAATACCCCTCTCACATGTAAGCTGGATTAAAAGTGCATGTGGAATTTGATCAATGCAAGGTGGACTCACACTTGAAAGGGGCAGAATCTAGTTCTAATATGAGGACAGAATACCGAAAAGCTTAATAGTTGAAAGCGTCGGCTTCGTACGTTCTGGAAACCTATATGAACTGCGTACACTTGTTACTTACCACGAAGTCGTAGTGGCGGACATCAGTAGCTTGAGCTCCGACCGGGACATTTCCCAGAAAACGTAACATCGCAACGAGGTTGATGTTTGAGCTATTGGACGATGATGCGGCCATCTTTCTTTTCTTCTCTCTCTCTCTCTCTCTTTTTGTATTTACTAGTCTTCAGCTGGGATGGGCTCTCTTCTTTTTAAAGAACGAGCGATGGAGGTTAGCCGACAGTCAACACGTACATGCAAAAACATCATTAGAACGTCGGATGAGCATTTCGACTAATTCATGCCATTCATTTCAAGCACGGAGACCATGCTAGATTCATTGGTTACATATGCCACGTATTCGAACGACCTTCCTCGAATGAGATTGGTACTTCCGATGTCTCTAATTTGGAAGCTGAATAATAGAGTGAATCGTGTGATGATATAAAGTGGGCGTGGACTGTCGATTTGATCATGTGGCCTCATAGGGGATCCACCATTTCCGTTTGTCGAAATATTGAAATATCTCTTCTAGAGAAACACGTAATGGAGACCATCTTGTTACATTATAGTTCTAAAATAAAAATGCTGAAAAATACTGAAAAAAAAAAATCATTTTCGTTTGAAAATAGTTTCCTAGCTTGGTTCAGGTCCCAAAATTGATTTTTCAATTTTATGAGTTTTTATGGGTTTTCTGAAATTTTCTAAAAATAGAACTAGCTAAAAATCAAGTGTCCACATTTATCAAATAACAAACTTCTTAAATTAATTTGAACTATATTCGAGGTAGAATAGAGGTTCTTGTTTGCTGGGAATGAATGAATGAATGAATGGGAAAAGATAATTGAGGCGCTCCGTTTGCTTTGTGGAACATGTGATGTTTTTGGAAAATATATTTCTGGAAGTCATTTTCCAGGAAAATATCAATATTTTCCTGTGCTTGGTCAAGAAATGAAAATGAACTCGTTTGGTAAAAAATTATAGGTGTGGACATCGGCTGTCTCATGTAAGATGGCCTGCTGCTAACGTGGACAAATTTTGTAATAAAAAAAATCAAATTTATTTATTATTTTTTAATAATAATTATTAATTAATTTTTTTCTTTCCTTTTCCTTTTCCTTTCCTTTTCCGACTTCATCTCCGTGACCGGGCTAGTGATGGCCATAGGCAAGCTTGAGTCTTACTGGCCTCATGTGAGGCTCGAGTCGTAGGCATTACTCATGTCTATGGCTAGTTGTTGGGCTACCGGCGTCGTTAAGGATTAGCGATTGGCAGAGGAAAAGGAAAAAGAAAAAGAAAAAGAAAAAGAAAAAGAAAAGAAAAGAGAATAGTTAAAGAAACAAAAGAAAAAAATTAAAAAATTGAAATTTATTTATAAAACTTTTTGGCCTCGATTATTCCAGGCACGAGCACCAACAACCCAGTGCTCGGCCTCAATATTAACAGGCCTAGCATCCCTGGCATAGGCACCAGTGTCTAGGCCCTGCCTCCAAGGACCCCCAGCCTCGTTGCCAAGAGCCCAAGAACAAGAGTTGTGGTTCCAAGCCTGGAAACTATTTTTCAATTTTTTAAAGAGAAGATTATTTTCCTGAATTTAAACTTTGATAGGAAAATTTCTATTGGCTCGTATTCTTGAATGGTCCAAACACTGGAAATATTTTTCGCCAAATAAACGGAGCAATCCAAATGCCGGAAAATGTTTTTTGCTAAATAAACGGAGGCAAGCATCCCTAGAGGTGTACAGTGAGAAAGAGTGAAAGAACAACGGAAGTTTGGGAAACCGTGGACCTTGTGGGTTTAATGGAGGTTTGGTCACTTGTATGTATTCATGTTCATAATGAAAGAGTAAAGAAAAGCTTAGAGTTAGAGAGGAATTAGCGTTCTGGACATAGGGACTTTCTTTGTTTGGTTACAATACTTTCTCGGAACTAACGAGTCCATTCGAATTGCTTTTACTTTCTTTAAATTGCCAATTGAATCAGGTCGATTCGCCATCTTTAACATTTTAAGTCCAACTCAACCTACAATTTTAATTTCACTAGAGTATGGAAGCACCAAAACAGCACAAATGTGTAAGCTTTAACTAACCCTTCACTACAGTTCAGAAGCTCCTCTATTTCCCAACACCCCCTCAATGATAAACGTGCAAGCTTCACTAACCTCTCAATAGAGAGTGGAAGTTCAATGATTTTTTAGATCCTACACATGAACAAGTTAGTCTAATTTTCTTCTAGTCTTTCAGACAATTTGCCAAGAATTAGAATAATCCATTTTAATTCCAAAACGAAATTTTTAGATCCTCAAAATTGGAAAATCAATGCAGTTCTACAGAATTTTGTCATGTGGAAAGGATGAATGGAAATACAATTCTTTTTTCCCTTGACAGTGAACCAACAAAGGCTTGAGTAACAATGGAGTGGAAGGTCAATAAATTTCTAGATCTTACACATGAACAAACTAGTCGAACTTCATTCTAAATCTATGAAACAATGTACCAAGCACTAGAATCATAGTCCATTAGAGTGATTCTAACCAACACAAAGAATATCTTTTCTATGCCTATTCTTTCCTCACACCCACGTAGAAACCTTTTCCAAACATAGCGTGAGAAAATACACCCGAGTGTACTTGAGTGCTTTTGTGCAAAAGTTTGCATTGCAGTGACCATAGAATTCTGTGGTGGTAAAGTTCATTTGAAAACTGTGGCGAGATTGGCGAGATAAAACTTGCCAAATCATGATAAGATTGAGGATCAACATCCAATATGTAATATCTGTATTTACCATAAAAATCATAGGCTATGTTTAGCAACTATGATGTACTCTTCTTTATTTAAGAGAATGTATCTCACCCAAGAAGATAAGAAATATGGAGTTTTCTCCCATGGATGTAGGCTTCCAAAGAAGTTTTCTTGGTTGACCGAATCATGTAAAACCTCTATTCATATTCTCTTTTCTTTCTCATTTATATGCCCGTATTAACTTGCTACATGGTATCAGAGCAAACCAGATCAACATCAAGCTCCTATGCTCCTTGCTGCTTCATTGGCTATGGCACATTGTCTTGTTAATTAGATAAGCTTTTCTGTTTTTGCTATTTTTGCACAATGGCCAACACCAATTTGGATCGTTTTGGCTCGAATGAAATGAGCACTCGCACTCAACTCACCTCTATCCTTTTCAATGGTCCCAATTACCTCCCTTGGTCTTGGGTGGTTACAATCGCTCTTGGAGGCAGATCAAAGTTGGGGGCATATTAATGGTTTAATCAAATCACCTCTTTTCAATGATTCTAAATTTGCCGAGTGGCAAGCTACTAATAATCTTCTTATGTCGTGGATTTTTAACTCCGTGGATCCCCACATCTATGATATTTTTACATATTTTGATATGGGATTCCCTTTGTGATGTGTATGGTCATCAAGATAATGCTTCTTGAATTTTTGAGTTGCAACAAGAGATTGCTCATATTAAGCAAACCACTAGCCAATCTTTTACTGAACATCTTGGAAATATGAAATGGAAATGGGATGAAATCCGACAGTATCGTCCTCCAGTTCCATTTGTCGATGTGCCCACTCAACGAGAAGAACAAGGTCGCATATTTCAGTTGCTTGCTAGTATTCGACTTGAATATGAAGATGTTAAGAGACAGATTCTTATGAGTACTACTCTACCATTATTTACTAATGTCTATGCCACCATTCAATGAGAAGAAACCTGCTAAAGGGTGATGAATATTGAACCCAAATTAGGGGGAGAACTAGTAGAGAGTTTTGGCTAATGAAGCTAATGTTGTCAACCAAGCTAGTACTGACATTTGTTTTAATGGCGCCAAAGGGAAAATTCACGGCCGTAATACAAAGTTTCATTGTTCCCATTGTGGCAAAGATGGGCATTCTCATGATCATTGTTGGGAGCTATACCCTCACTTGTGACCCAGTAAGGACAAGGCTACAGATAAGACTATCGATCCTAAAGTTTCCAGTCACGTTACCACTCTAGATCTTCAAACCTGTCTGGAAAAAATATCCTTGCAACTAAAGCAACTGATGTCCTTCAGCGGTGTTTCTCAACCGAGTTCTGACTTGGGAAATACGGCTCAAACTTTTGATAATGTCTTTGCCCTATCTGCATCCTCTATGAATAGCTTTATAATTGATTCTGGGCCAACTGACCACATGTACAATAGTTCTTGTTGGATGACTCATCTACATGACGTTCCTACTGGTTCTTACGCTCCTATTACGGTTGCCAATGGTGAAAGGCCCATATTCAAGGGGTTGGGAAACTTGATTTATTTTCCATCTCTTCTAATATATTATTCGTGCCATCATTATCTTCTAATTTGTTATCGATTAGTAAAATTACCAAGTATCTAAATTGCAATGTTACTTTTTCTTATGATAAGGTTATCTTTCAAGACAAGAAGATTGGTGAAGGTCGGTTTGAAAAGGGCCTATATACTCTTGAATTTTCGAGTATAGTTTTGGTTGCTAGCCAAGATAAAGGGTTAACATCTCAACTATGGCATTGGTGTATGGGCACCCATTAGATCGAGTGTTAAGGTCCACTGATCATACTTTTTCTCTAGATTCAAGTTCTTGTGAAACTTGTCATTTTGCTAAATAGTATAGATTGCTTTTCTTTTCTTTTTCTTTTTTTATCAAAGGACGAATAATGCATCTTAACTATTTGAGTTGATTCATTCTGATGTTTGGCGTAATGCCCCGATTGAATCTCGAGAAGGTTTTAAGTACTTTGCTATGTTTATAAATGATAAATCTCGAACTACTTGGCTGTATTTGCTTACCTCTAAAAGTGAAGTATTGACAATCTTCAAAGAATTTACTCAAATGATCTCTACGGTAGGAGATCATTTGAGTAAATTTCTTTGAAGATTGTCAATACTTCACTTTTAGAGGTAAGCAAATACAGCCAAGTAGTTCGAGATTTATCATTTATAAACATAGCAAAGTACTTAAAACCTTCTCGAGATTCAATCGGGGCATTACGCCAAACATCAGAATGAATCAACTCAAATAGTTAAGATGCATTATTCGTCCTTTGATAAAAAAAGAAAAAGAAAAGAAAAGCAATCTATACTATTTAGCAAAATGACAAGTTTCACAAGAACTTGAATCTAGAGAAAAAGTATGATCAGTGGACCTTAACACTCGATCTAATGGGTGCCCATACACCAATGCCATAGTTGAGATGTTAACCCTTTATCTTGGCTAGCAACCAAAACTATACTCGAAAATTCAAGAGTATATAGGCCCTTTTCAAACCGACCTTCACCAATCTTCTTGTCTTGAAAGATAACCTTATCATAAGAAAAAGTAACATTGCAATTTAGATACTTGGTAATTTTACTAATCGATAACAAATTAGAAGATAATGATGGCACGAATAATATATTAGAAGAGATGGAAAATAAATCAAGTTTCCCAACCCCTTGAATATGGGCCTTTCACCATTGGCAACCGTAATAGGAGCGTAAGAACCAGTAGGAACGTCATGTAGATGAGTCATCCAACAAGAACTATTGTACATGTGGTCAGTTGGCCCAGAATCAATTATAAAGCTATTCATAGAGGATGCAGATAGGGCAAAGACATTATCAAAAGTTTGAGCCGTATTTCCCAGTCAGAACTCGGTTGAGAAACACCGCTGAAGGACATCAGTTGCTTTAGTTGCAAGGATATTTTTTCCAGACAGGTTTGAAGATCTAGAGTGGTAACGTGACTGGAAACTTTAGGATCGGTAGTCTTATCTGTAGCCTTGTCCTTACTGGGTCACAAGTGAGGGTATAGCTCCCAACAATGATCATGAGAATGCCCATCTTTGCCACAATGGGAACAATGAAACTTTGTATTACGGCCGTGAATTTTCCCTTTGGCGCCATTAAAACAAATGTCAGTACTAGCTTGGTTGACAACATTAGCTTCATTAGCCAAACTCTCTACTAGTTCTCCCCCTAATTTGGGTTCAATATTCATCACCCTTTAGCAGGTTTCTTCTCATTGAATGGTGGCATAGACATTAGTAAATAATGGTAGAGTAGTACTCATAAGAATCTGTCTCTTAACATCTTCATATTCAAGTCGAATACTAGCAAGCACTGAAATATGCGACCTTGTTCTTCTCGTTGAGTGGGCACATCGACAAATGGAACTGGAGGACGATACTGTCGGATTTCATCCCATTTCCATTTCATATTTCCAAGATGTTCAGTAAAAGATTGGCTAGTGGTTTGCTTAATATGAGCAATCTCTTGTTGCAACTCAAAAATTCAAGAAGCATTATCTTGATGACCATACACATCACAAAGGGAATCCCATATCAAAATATGTAAAAATATCATAGATGTGGGGATCCACGGAGTTAAAAATCCACGACATAAGAAGATTATTAGTAGCTTGCCACTCGGCAAATTTAGAATCATTGAAAAGAGGTGATTTGATTAAACCATTAATATGCCCCCAACTTTGATCTGCCTCCAAGAGCGATTGTAACCACCCAAGACCAAGGGAGGTAATTGGGACCATTGAAAAGGATAGAGGTGAGTTGAGTGCGAGTGCTCATTTCATTCGAGCCAAAACGATCCAAATTGGTGTTGGCCATTGTGCAAAAATAGCAAAAACAGAAAAGCTTATCTAATTAACAAGACAATGTGCCATAGCCAATGATGAAGCAGCAAGGAGCATAGGAGCTTGATGTTGATCTGGTTTGCTCTGATACCATGTAGCAAGTTAATACGGGCATATAAATGAGAAAGAAAAGAGAATATGAATAGAGGTTTTACATGATTCGGTCAACCAAGAAAACTTCTTTGGAAGCCTACATCCATGGGAGAAAACTCCATATTTCTTATCTTCTTGGGTGAGATACATTCTCCTTAAATAAAGAAGAGTACATCATAGTTGCTAAACATAGCCTATGATTTTTATGGTAAATACAGATATTACATATTGGATGTTGATCCTCAATCTTATCATGATTTGGCAAGTTTTATCTCGCCAATCTCGCCGACAGTTTTCAAATGAACTTTACCACCACAGAATTCTATGGTCACTGCAATGCAAACTTTTGCACAAAAGCACTCAAGTACACTCGGGTGTATTTTCTCACGCTATGTTTGGAAAAGGTTTCTACGTGGGTGTGAGGAAAGAATAGGCATAGAAAAGATATTCTTTGTGTTGGTTAGAATCACTCTAATGGACTATGATTCTAGTGCTTGGTACATTGTTTCATAGATTTAGAATGAAGTTCGACTAGTTTGTTCATGTGTAAGATCTAGAAATTTATTGACCTTCCACTCCATTGTTACTCAAGCCTTTGTTGGTTCACTGTCAAGGGAAAAAAGAATTGTATTTCCATTCATCCTTTCCACATGACAAAATTCTGTAGAACTGCATTGATTTTCCAATTTTGAGGATCTAAAAATTTCGTTTTGGAATTAAAATGGATTATTCTAATTCTTGGCAAATTGTCTGAAAGACTAGAAGAAATTAGACTAACTTGTTCATGTGTAGGATCTAAAAAATCATTGAACTTCCACTCTCTATTGAGAGGTTAGTGAAGCTTGCACGTTTATCATTGAGGGGGTGTTGGGAAATAGAGGAGCTTCTGAACTGTAGTGAAGGGTTAGTTAAAGCTTACACATTTGTGCTGTTTTGGTGCTTCCATACTCTAGTGAAATTAAAATTGTGGGTTGAGTTGGACTTAAAATGTTAAAGATGGCGAATCGACCTGATTCAATTGGCAATTTAAAGAAAGTAAAAGCAATTCGAATGGACTCGTTAGTTCCGAGAAAGTATTGTAACCAAACAAAGAAAGTCCCTATGTCCAGAACGCTAATTCCTCTCTAACTCTAAGCTTTTCTTTACTCTTTCATTATGAACATGAATACATACAAGTGACCAAACCTCCATTAAACCCACAAGGTCCACGGTTTCCCAAACTTCCGTTGTTCTTTCACTCTTTCTCACTGTACACCTCTAGGGATGCTTGCTCCGTTTATTTAGCAAAAAACATTTTCCGGCATTTGGATTGCTCCGTTTATTTGGCGAAAAATATTTTCCAGTGTTTGGACCATTCAAGAATACGAGCCAATAGAAATTTTCCTATCAAAGTTTAAATTCAGGAAAATAATCTTCTCTTTAAAAAATTGAAAAATAGTTTCCAGGCTTGGAACCACAACTCTTGTTCTTGGGCTCTTGGCAACGAGGCTGGGGGTCCTTGGAGGCTGGGCCTAGACACTGGTGCCTATGCCAGGGATGCTAGGCCTGTTAATATTGAGGCCGAGCACTGGGTTGTTGGTGCTCGTGCCTGGATAATCGAGGCCAAAAAGTTTTATAAATAAATTTCAATTTTTTAATTTTTTTCTTTTGTTTCTTTAACTATTCTCTTTTCTTTCTTTTTCTTTTTCTTTTTCTTTTTCTTTTTCCTTCTTCCTCTGCCAATCGCTAATCCTTAACAACGGCCGATAGCCCGACAACTAGCCATAGACACGAGTAATGCCTGCGACTCGAGCCTCACATGAGGCCAATAAGACTCAAGCTTGCCTATGGCCATCACTAGCCGTCATGGAGATGAAGTCGGAAAAGGAAAGGAAAAGGAAAAGAAAAAAAAAATTAATTAATAATTATTATTAAAAAATAATAAATAAATTTGATTTTTTTTATTACAAAATTTGTCCGCGTTAGCAGCGCCATCTTACATGAGACAGCGCGATGTCCACACCTATAATTTTTTACCAAACGAGTTCATTTTCATTTCTTGACCAAGCACAGGAAAATATTGATATTTTCCTGGAAAATGACTTCCAGAAATATATTTTCCAAAAACATCACATGTTCCACAAAGCAAACGGAGCGCCTCAATTATCTTTCCCATTCATTCATTCATTCATTCCCAGCAAACAAGAACCTCTATTCTACCTCGAATATAGTTCAAATTAATTTAAGAAGTTTGTTATTTGATAAATGTGGACACTTGATTTTTAGCTAGTTCTATTTTTAGAAAATTTCAGAAAACCCATAAAAACTCATAAAATTGAAAAATCAATTTTGGGACCTGACCAAGCCTAGGAAACTATTTTCAAACGAAAATGATTTTTTTTTTCAGTATTTTTCAGCATTTATTTTTAGAACTATAATGTAACAAGATGGTCTCCATTACGTGTTTCTCTAGAAGAGATATTTCAATATTTCGACAAACGGAAATGGTGGATCCCCTATGAGGCCACATGATCAAATCGACAGTCCACGCCCACTTTATATCATCACACGATTCACTCTATTATTCAGCTTCCAAATTAGAGACATCGGAAGTACCAATCTCATTCGAGGAAGGTCGTTCGAATACGTGGCATATGTAACCAATGAATCTAGCATGGTCTCCGTGCTTGAAATGAATGGCATGAATTAGTCGAAATGCTCATCCGACGTTCTAATGATGTTTTTGCATGTACGTGTTGACTGTCGGCTAACCTCCATCGCTCGTTCTTTAAAAAGAAGAGAGCCCATCCCAGCTGAAGACTAGTAAATACAAAAAGAGAGAGAGAGAGAGAGAAGAGAAAAGAAAGATGGCCGCATCATCGTCCAATAGCTCAAACATCAACCTCGTTGCGATGTTACGTTTTCTGGGAAATGTCCCGGTCGGAGCTCAAGCTACTGATGTCCGCCACTACGACTTCGTGGTAAGTAACAAGTGTACGCAGTTCATATAGGTTTCCAGAACGTACGAAGCCGACGCTTTCAACTATTAAGCTTTTCGGTATTCTGTCCTCATATTAGAACTAGATTCTGCCCCTTTCAAGTGTGAGTCCACCTTGCATTGATCAAATTCCACATGCACTTTTAATCCAGCTTACATGTGAGAGGGTATTGAGATATTTCACATCATGCTCTTCGTATTCATGTGCTCTTTTTCACTTGCAACCTTAAACTTTTGAATGAGTCTTTTTAGCATGGTATCAAAAGTAGGTTTTGTCCTTTTCACGTATGCGTTCACTTCCGCTGTTAAATTTCACAGACCACTCCTAATTTTGCTTGCACGTGCTTTGCTTGGGACTCCATGTGACCGAACGTTGCCATTTCTTCACTTATTTCACCAAAGGGATAATCCGTGAGATGATCGAGTTTCTTGCTTCTTCTACTTCTTTTTTTTTTTTCTCGTTGTGGATCATCACTATGTTTGGTAACACGTACATACCACAATCTTTGAGATAGAGACAGCACGTACTTCCGCAATCAAGTACCAAGCAGCCATGTTTTTATTTCCCGCAGCTGAGAGAAATCTATGTCACGAGGAATTGCACTGCATTATCACGACAATTTTAGTGGTGAATGACAGTCTTCCTGGGCCAACTATTCGCGTTCGAAAAGGCGATGCTTTGTATGTGAATGTTCATAATCAAGGAATATACGGGGTCACTCTTCACTGGTATCATGTTCTGTCCATCTTGTTCTAATTTTTTATTGCTTTTTATTGTCAGTTTTTTGATGAAATTCACTGATTTGTGGGCACGGGATGAAGCAACCCCGAAATCCATGGTCAGATGGTCCGGACTATATTACTCAAGAACAAATTTTACTTATGAGTTGAATTTATCAGTTGGGTGGCATGACCACAACGAGTCAATAAGATTTACCGTGCATGGCGCAATGGTCGCTCTGCCACGTGAACGATCAAGTTTCCCATTCCCTACACCAAACGGAGAACATATAATCGTGCTTGGTATGTGCTTTAAAGATTTCTTATGCGACTCTTTTGGACATAAATCTAGAGGCTAGGGACATGAAGAGGATCAGAAGTTAAGAAAATAGAATTCAGATATTTAAAAAAAATAGATTTCTGTTATTCATGTAATATTGAAAACTTGTTCATCCTAGTCCATTTCAATTACTTAATGTTTTAGCTACCAATCCTTCACTTAACTTTGTTTTTCGTCCGTAACAGGGACTACTCCCCCACTATATAGAAGCATAACCTTTTTCTAAAAGCACGTAAATAACTGATGATAGTGTAGTTATCTCTATGAATCATTAGAAAACTTTATACTATCTTGAAGATCAACGTTTACATTATGTAAACTCAAAAAACAAAAATTATCAGATGACTAAGCAGGTGCGTTTAAATGGTAAAAGCAAATGCTAAAGTAATTTAATGTCCCATTTTCCTCTTGTGATGTGCACGTTCTTGGTATAATGAAGGAACTTCTCTAAATAAAGACTTAGAGATGGAATTGTCCGTAAGGACTGCCTATAGACAATTCCATCTCTAAGTCTTTATTTAGAGAAAATTTGGAGATTTTGTTCCATGCTGAATGGTACATTTATAACCTTAATTATCTTCTATTGTCCCAACTTTTTGTTTGGACATCATGAGTATGAGGCAAAGGCAACTTTCTTGAAGTGTTAACACTTTGAGATGTTGTAGATACATGATGTTCTTTCACAAGAAAATTCTGCAAAGTTGGTACTTATTGACCTATCTATTTAGAAGTTAAACTAATACTTCCAGCACTCCTTAACTGTAGTAAATCTAACTTGCATCCGCATTACATAGACGTGTATGAGTAAGCATTGAATTGTCTAGATTAAATGAATTAGGGTTTTTCCACTCTCCACATTCTCTAATAGACAATGTTCTAATATAGTGTTTCTTCATGCTATTAATTTGACGGAAACAACGCCTCACTTGTTTTTTTATTACGGTAAGACATATCTCTTCGGTATAGTCCACGCGGGGGTCGGTGCAGAAATGTTCGTCTCCATCGCTGATCACAACATGACACTAGTCGGCATGGACGGAGCCCACACGAAACCGATGGTTGTTTCATATCTAATGATAGAAACTGGACAAACGATGAACGTATTAGTCATCGCGAACCAATCTCCAGGGAGGTATTACATTGCAGTTCTACGGTTTTCAAGCGAAGACATGACCGTCGCTGATTTCTCCCACGTCGTCAATAAGGTGATCATCCAGTACAAAGGGAATTACAGCCTGACATCGCCCCCAAGTTACCCAAATGATACCCTGCCATTTTACATTGACTATAGTGCTGCGGCGAGTTTCACGCAACAGCTGAGAAGTTCAGCAACAGAAGAACATCCCATAGACGTCCCGCCCGGCGGGACGACGAGGATGTTCATCACAGCTTCCATGAACCTCTTGCCATGCCCTAATGATTCGCGTTATGCAGGTGATCACAAGATTGCAGCGACTCTTAATAACGTAAGTTGGGTGGACCCATCTGTCGATGTGCTCCAAGTTTATTACAGGTTCATTTCTCATCCTTGTAATCTGATAACCTCTTCCTAAAACTTTTTAATCGCAATATGCTAGAAACATCTATTTTCACATTAACGATACCTGAATATGCAGAAACATCAGTGGATTCTACACCGCAGATTTTCCGCGAATTTCCTCCGTCCGTCGTGTATAATTTCACGGGAGATGATTGTCGATCGGTCTTGCGGAGACTGCAACGGGAACAGCCGTAAAAGTCGGGATTACAATGAAACC
>JAGVVM010024103.1:0-11084 GCA_019149425.1 Psidium friedrichsthalianum | reverse complement strand
ATTCAACTTCACTTTAAAGGAATAGGAAATTGTTTACTACAAAGACAAAAAGGAAGAAAGAGCTTTTCTTTTTACAAAGTGAATCTACTTTTTTTCTTGACAACTTAATCAATTAGTTAAACGTCCCAAAATTATTCCCTCCCATGGTGGACTTCGAATCCACTGACGGTGGGCAGCATAATAACCATTTTCGTTGTGAAATATGCTTATGTGACAGATTTTATTGACAACATTTTTTTTTTTTTTTGGTATCGAAGGTGTCCAGGCCAGCGTCCGTACGGATCACGCACCTCGACTAATCCTCCGGGAGGCTAGCGCAGCATCCCACCGCCACGACCCTCCGCTTAATCATTGATACCCAGCGAGGTTCGAACCCAGGACCTTTCGTGAAAGGACCAGAGCGCAAACCAGCTGGGCCCACCGCCACCGACAACATGTTGTAGTCATAAAATTTAAATAATAAATAATTAAAAATTATTATAGAATCTACTCTTTCGAAAATTTGTGGTTCACAATATGCTATTATTCTCATAGTCACCCAAAAACTGTCATTATTCTAGCAAGGTCCTTCCGTTATGAAGGTGGGATAAGTTAATAAAAAAAAAGGGAAATAAACATGTGAATCGCTAGCTAAGCCACAGATTCGATGACTTTAGCATAAAAAAATTTAATATCATAAGGACACTTAACTTTTTTTGCTATTATGCATAGCAATTTGAGACGATAAAGACATAGAAAGATACATTTCAATCTGATGTGTCGCCAAACATAGCAATTCTCAAATTTGTTCCTCATAATTCATTTTGATTCCTTTAATCTTGTTGTAATTACCTCATTTTACGAACCAAAGTAACCAAACGGAGCGGAAAGGCCTTTTGCTCGTCATGGTATGCTTCGTTCGAACTTATGCACAATCGTTCCATCCACCCCAAATCTGCAGACCCAAATTCGATGAGTCTGTTCCAACTTCCAACAATCTCATCGATTTGCTCAAACATCTGGGTGATCTATTCCACTAGAGACTTCAAACTTGAGGATAATTGAACCACTAGGGATTTACCCCATGGTCACTTTTCTCACTTGAAAAGGGGAAGGTAGGATTTCAAATCCTCACCTTTGGAGGAGTTGGGTAAGGACGCGTGAGGACGGAGCAGCGTTTCGCAACCTACCAGGTCGAAAAAAAAAAAAACCTCGAGGATAATCATTCAAAAAGTCCTAAACCTATTTTATGACAGATAATTCAGTCATAAACATTTCAATTGTGTCAATTTAATTCTAAATATTTTGGTTATTTGTCAATTTAGTCATAAATCTTTGGATTATGTTATTTTAGTCTTAAATCTTTTGATGATTTGTTAATTTAGTCATACATTGGTAAATCATTAAAATGTTTAGAACTAAGCTAGCACGATTGAAAGATTTATGACTGAATTGATCATCGCACAACAAGTTCATGATTTTTTGGACAATTGTGCCCTTTGAACTTGTGATATCGAAAATGACATCGTAACTCCTCCATCGCCAAGCTATTGCGGCGGAGGGTGATTCAGCTTCCTCGCCCTAATTTTCATGCTCAAGAGTAAAGCATGAGTCGAGGGTGTAGAACAAAGCCAACTCCCGACAAGCTCTATGTAAGTTTGACGGGCCGTTTTGGGTTTTTTTTTTTTTGCCCCGACAATTTGTTTAAAGTAAGCAAAGCATATTCCTGGAACTAGGAAGACGAATAGCTGAGCAGGTAAAAACGTGTAAGCTAACTGAGAAAGAAGAAGACTTTTCGTGCCGCTCTCTATGGGGTCAATACTCGTTTTCCTGGAAAATTTTGCCTTGCTGATTAGGTTCTCCTGCCTTGACAACCAAGTTTCACGACTAACGCATTAGTTGTTAGAACTTCTATCACGTCATAATAACAACAATAATAATAATAATAATAAAAAGTAGCCCTAAATTTCTATCTAGGACCTTATCGTTAAGATGTCCTGCATTTGCTTGTCCACGGATTTTATATGTTAGGAATTATATGACAATTCAATCCTAAACTCTTCAATTATGCTAATTTAGTATTAACATTTTTTCGCATTTGCCAATTGACTTTATCCGGCCAAATTTGATTCAAAATCGCTAATGTGAACGCAGATTGTCCTACGTGGCACGGCCTCCACTACGTGGATATTTTTAAATAATTACTTTGAGTTTTGTACATATTTTTTGGTTTTGTTCTCACTTTTATCATGTCTTATCTCAACATCTTTTTGGGGATTGAGGCTGGAGAGGGCGTCTGGTCTGTGTTGGCCACAGGAGGGCATTACAACCCTTGTGTAGAATCGGCGAGGGCGGAGACGCCCTTTCTTGTGGCCGGTGCCAATCTCAGTAAAATAAATAAATAAAAGTCAAGAGAAGAAAAGAATAAAAAATTTAAAATTTAAAATATCATTATAGAATTATTTAGAAATATCCACGTCAACATAGGTCGTACCAAGTTCTATAGCCAACGAATCGGTGTTTTTGATCAAAATTGGCAAAAAGTGAAAAGACTTAGGATTAAAATAATATAATTGAAAAGTTTATAACTGAATTGACATAACTGCAATGAGTATAAAACTTTTTTTTAGTAATTTTCCCTTTATATGCTCTTTATATATAGGTGGTCTCCCTATACATACTTGTTGGACTTTCTAACGTGCTGTCGGAATCATATCTACCCCATGTCATTTCACTTGTGTGGCCCCCTTTTTGTCAAATTTCACGTGTTGTTCCTAATCCAACTTGCACGTGTCCTATAAGCTTGAATTTTTGGGTTAAATTTTTTTTTGACACTTAAGTTTCAAAGTACTTTTTTCTGGCTTTTCTCCTGCTTGGGAGTTTTTCTCTTTTGATTTAGCCTAAATTTAGAAAATTTTCTCTCTCATTTTGTGGAGATTTCATGAAGATTTCGCTCGTGTCAAAATTATGCTCATTCAACCTTTTTACTCTGCTCATTAATGGTGTTGGGGGCGTCAAGCCTAAGGACGCACCGCCGAAAAGCAAAACAGTAATAACATATGGAGTTCTCGGTGTGTGTTCATTCTTGAAGGCAAATTCGGTGATCGGCCACTGATTATGGTGTAAAGAAGTCATAGATCTGCTCTTTGACCGTACAACCCATAACCTTGTTCTGATGAATTCTCTTATTGTCTTTGTTTTGTTCTGTAGTTGTCTGAGATCCATTTTGATTTGCAGTTGAACTGCATATTTCTCGCTTGTATACTAAGGAAGTGAATGAAATGAAATGTTCCTTTTGACCATGTTTTTTTCAAATTACTTCTAAATTTAATAAAATCGAGACTATTGATTTAAGGTACCGACATATATGTAGAGAAGGGGGGGGGGGGGGGGGGGGGCCGGCGCTCCAGCACCCCAGTATGCTCCACTACGATCCCCCCAAATTAACAAGTACAAAATAATTGTATGTAATTCACATTATTGGCGTTGTACATAGTTTATAAGGATAATTAGATACTTTTTAGATTAGAAGATTACGTTATATATATAAAGGTTTCTACGATGTAAAGACATGGCAGACGCTCATTTTCTCACGATGATCTAAGAGAGAAGTTCTGGAAGAAGTACTCACAATAACAATATACCTCGAGAAATTTGTATTGGTAAATTGTTTAGGATAATCTATATCCCGAATGATTTTTGGAATTTTCTCATATCATCTGATTTAACAAAGAATTATCTTTTCCTCTGGAAAACTGATGGTCTCAGAGGGTTCTAAGTGCACACTTATCAATATCTTAACCTTACTGACGAAAACTAATTTTATTGGGGATATGTGCATCAAAATTTCCAAAATTTGCCCCCAAAAACACAATCGAGAATACTTTCAAACATGCAATCGGATACTAAAATTTATCAAATTGGTGCAATCAAGTTCCGGTTAATTGCATTCAATTTGGGTATCGAAAAATATTGACGTGATATTAAGGGGAAAAAGGATATAAAACCAATTTTAAAAAAATTGGGTTTGGATTTTTCTTTTGTCTTAACTCTAAGGGCATGTTTGGTAATGATTTTGATTCTTTGATTCTATTCCCCAGAATAGGAAAAGATGAGAAGCTTATTTGATAACATAAATGATTTTAATTCTCAAATTCTCTGATTCCATTCTCAATAATAGATTTGGAGCAGAAATAAAAAAAAAAGGGTTGATTCTTTGTTCCAAAATTATATGTGAGAAACAAGTGCAACAAAGTGGAATGCTAAGGGAAGACTTTCACTTTGTTCCCTCGACCCAAAAAGAAAAGAACGAAGTCTCAAGGAAGAATGTTCGACCAACTAGCACCTCTCACTCGCCCACCACTCTCATCGCTCGACCAGCCAGCTCCACCACTACTGATTGTCGTCTTCGTCACCCATCGCCATCTGCCACCATCGCCACTACCGATCGTCATCTCTAACCGTCGGAGAAAAAGGAAAAATAATAAAAAAAAGATTAAAAATACATTTTTTAAAAAATAAAAATAATAATTTTTTTGGCAAGTTAAAAAATTTATTAGATTTATATTGCATGAAAGTGTTTTAGTAATATCATTTTTCTTAAGTAATATGGGTCAGGTTTAGCATGGATTTGGCTCGGGCATGGATCGTTAAATTGGTAAAGCACGAAAATGAGTCAAAAGAGTTAAATGGGTGATGGGTCGGACCATATTCAACCCAACCCCCCTGTTTACACCTCTAATCATCATCATACTCTATGATTTGTGTTTTCAACTTTTGTAATATTTTTTAAAAATACTTTGCAATATTTATATTTATCGTAGCAAGCAATTTGAGTGCAAACTTCATGGAGCAGTCAAGGGGTTTTTCAAACTACTTTTATAAGTTAATTTAAGTGAAAATTTGTGGCAAAATTTTAAGTGTAAATTGCCCATTAAGCTTATGTTCTTTCTCAGAAAAAACTTGTGTATGTCTTCATGCTTCATGAAATAAATAATCTAATTATGGATTATGCATGATCTGTATTCATTTTATTAGTGATGCTACATAAGTTGAATTTATAGGGCAAGACGTAATGATTTGACTTAAATGAAAAAAAACTGAGAAGAGAAATTGTTTCTAGAAATAGAAATTTTGTGTAATTATCAAACAAGTTTCTGTTTTGAGAACATAAATTTTGTATAGTTATCAAATATGTTCTACTTCTCTAAAACTCACTCTAGGAACATAATTAGGGATTAAAATGGTTACCAAATGCACCATAACTCTCAACTATCTGATTTTTTCTCTGCTTCTTTGCAGAAAGAGAGAGTCGAATCCCAATCCCTTCACTAACAGGGCTACATACCTATTGGTTGGGTTTGGATTCACTCACCCATTGATTAGTTGGTGTGGGTTGCAAGTTGGCAACCCTCGCTTAGCCTCAAGGAGGGATTACTTGCTTATCATGCGGTGGTGGCACCACCACTAACCACCACAACGCGCAAGCTAGGGCTCACAATCATCAGTTGTGGTTGGGTGATAGTAGCTTGCCCTTGCTGGATAAGTAAGGGGGTCGGGCGGCGTGCTCAGCCCCCTTACTTATCCAGCAAGGGCAAGCTACTATCACCCAACCACAACTGATGATTGTGAGCCCTAGCTTGCGCGTTGTGGTGGTTAGTGGTGGTGCCACCACCGCATGATAAGCAAGTAATCCCTCCTTGAGGCTAAGCGAGGGTTGCCAACTTGCAACCCACACCAACTAATCAATGGGTGAGTGAATCCAAACCCAACCAATAGGTATGTAGCCCTGTTAGTGAAGGGATTGGGATTCGACTCTCTCTTTCTGCAAAGAAGCAGAGAAAAAATCAGATAGTTGAGAGTTATGGTGCATTTGGTAACCATTTTAATCCCTAATTATGTTCCTAGAGTGAGTTTTAGAGAAGTAGAACATATTTGATAACTATACAAAATTTATGTTCTCAAAACAGAAACTTGTTTGATAATTACACAAAATTTCTATTTCTAGAAACAATTTCTCTTCTCAGTTTTTTTTCATTTAAGTCAAATCATTACGTCTTGCCCCTATAAATTCAACTTATGTAGCATCACTAATAAAATGAATACAGATCATGCATAATCCATAATTAGATTATTTATTTCATGAAGCATGAAGACATACACAAGTTTTTTCTTGAGAAAGAACATAAGCTTAATGGGCAATTTACACTTAAAATTTTGCCACAAATTTTCACTTAAATTAACTTATAAAAGTAGTTTGAAAACCCCTTGACTGCTCCATGAAGTTTGCACTCAAATTGCTTGCTACGATAAATATAAATATTGCAAAGTATTTTTAAAAAATATTACAAAAGTTGAAAACACAAATCATAGAGTATGATGATGATTAGAGGTGTAAACAGGGGGGTTGGGTTGAATATGGTCCGACCCATCACCCATTTAACTCTTTTTGACTCATTTTCGTGCTTTACCAATTTAACGATCCATGCCCGAGCCAAATCCATGCTAAACCTGACCCATATTACTTAAGAAAAATGATATTACTAAAACACTTTCATGCAATATAAATCTAATAAATTTTTTAACTTGCCAAAAAATTATTATTTTTATTTTTTAAAAATGTATTTTTAATCTTTTTTTTTTATTATTTTTTCCCTTTTTCTCCGACGGTTAGAGATGACGATCGGTAGTGGCGATGGTGGCAGATGGCGATGGGTGACGAAGACGACAATCAGTAGTGGTGGAGCTGGCTGGTCGAGCGATGAGAGTGGTGGGCGAGTGAGAGGTGCTAGTTGGTCGAACATTCTTCCTTGAGACTTCGTTCTTTTCTTTTTGGGTCGAGGGAACAAAGTGAAAGTCTTCCCTTAGCATTCCACTTTGTTGCACTTGTTTCTCACATATAATTTTGGAACAAAGAATCAACCCTTTTTTTTTTATTTCTGCTCCAAATCTATTATTGAGAATGGAATCAGAGAATTTGAGAATTAAAATCATTTATGTTATCAAATAAGCTTCTCATCTTTTCCTATTCTGGGGAATAGAATCAAGAATCAAAATCATTACCAAACATGCCCTTAGAGTTAAGACAAAAGAAAAATCCAAACCCAATTTTTTTAAAATTGGTTTTATATCCTTTTTCCCCTTAATATCACGTCAATATTTTTCGATACCCAAATTGAATGCAATTAACCGGAACTTGATTGCACCAATTTGATAAATTTTAGTATCCGATTGCATGTTTGAAAGTATTCTCGATTGTGTTTTTGGGGGCAAATTTTGGAAATTTTGATGCACATATCCCCAATAAAATTAGTTTTCGTCAGTAAGGTTAAGATATTGATAAGTGTGCACTTAGAACCCTCTGAGACCATCAGTTTTCCAGAGGAAAAGATAATTCTTTGTTAAATCAGATGATATGAGAAAATTCCAAAAAATCATTCGGGATATAGATTATCCTAAACAATTTACCAATACAAATTTCCTCGAGGTATATTGTTATTGTGAGTACTTCTTCCAGAACTTCTCTCTTAGATCATCGTGAGAAAATGAGCGTCTGCCATGTCTTTACATCGTAGAAACCTTTATATATATAACGTAATCTTCTAATCTAAAAAGTATCTAATTATCCTTATAAACTATGTACAACGCCAATAATGTGAATTACATACAATTATTTTGTACTTGTTAATTTGGGGGGATCGTAGTGGAGCATACTGGGGTGCTGGAGCGCCGGCCCCCCCCCCCCCCCTTCTCTACATATATGTCGGTACCTTAAATCAATAGTCTCGATTTTATTAAATTTAGAAGTAATTTGAAAAAAACATGGTCAAAAGGAACATTTCATTTCATTCACTTCCTTAGTATACAAGCGAGAAATATGCAGTTCAACTGCAAATCAAAATGGATCTCAGACAACTACAGAACAAAACAAAGACAATAAGAGAATTCATCAGAACAAGGTTATGGGTTGTACGGTCAAAGAGCAGATCTATGACTTCTTTACACCATAATCAGTGGCCGATCACCGAATTTGCCTTCAAGAATGAACACACACCGAGAACTCCATATGTTATTACTGTTTTGCTTTTCGGCGGTGCGTCCTTAGGCTTGACGCCCCCAACACCATTAATGAGCAGAGTAAAAAGGTTGAATGAGCATAATTTTGACACGAGCGAAATCTTCATGAAATCTCCACAAAAATGAGAGAGAAAATTTTCTAAATTTAGGCTAAATCAAAAGAGAAAAACTCCCAAGCAGGAGAAAAGCCAGAAAAAAGTACTTTGAAACTTAAGTGTCAAAAAAAAATTTAACCCAAAATTCAAGCTTATAGGACACGTGCAAGTTGGATTAGGAACAACACGTGAAATTTGACAAAAAGGGGCCACACAAGTGAAATGACATGGGGTAGATATGATTCCGACAGCACGTTAGAAAGTCCAACAAGTATGTATAGGGAGACCACCTATATATAAAGAGCATATAAAGGGAAAATTACTAAAAAAAAGTTTTATACTCATTGCAGTTATGTCAATTCAGTTATAAACTTTTCAATTATATTATTTTAATCCTAAGTCTTTTCACTTTTTGCCAATTTTGATCAAAAACACCGATTCGTTGGCTATAGAACTTGGTACGACCTATGTTGACGTGGATATTTCTAAATAATTCTATAATGATATTTTAAATTTTAAATTTTTTATTCTTTTCTTCTCTTGACTTTTATTTATTTATTTTTACTGAGATTGGCACCGGCCACAAGAAAGGGCGTCTCCGCCCTCGCCGATTCTACACAAGGGTTGTAATGCCCTCCTGTGGCCAACACAGACCAGACGCCCTCTCCAGCCTCAATCCCCAAAAAAGATGTTGAGATAAGACATGATAAAAGTGAGAACAAAACCAAAAAATATGTACAAAACTCAAAGTAATTATTTAAAAATATCCACGTAGTGGAGGCCGTGCCACGTAGGACAATCTGCGTTCACATTAGCGATTTTGAATCAAATTTGGCCGGATAAAGTCAATTGGCAAATGCGAAAAAATGTTAATACTAAATTAGCATAATTGAAGAGTTTAGGATTGAATTGTCATATAATTTCCTAACATATAAAATCCGTGGACAAGCAAATGCAGGACATCTTAACGATAAGGTCCTAGATAGAAATTTAGGGCTACTTTTTATTATTATTATTATTATTGTTGTTATTATGACGTGATAGAAGTTCTAACAACTAATGCGTTAGTCGTGAAACTTGGTTGTCAAGGCAGGAGAACCTAATCAGCAAGGCAAAATTTTCCAGGAAAACGAGTATTGACCCCATAGAGAGCGGCACGAAAAGTCTTCTTCTTTCTCAGTTAGCTTACACGTTTTTACCTGCTCAGCTATTCGTCTTCCTAGTTCCAGGAATATGCTTTGCTTACTTTAAACAAATTGTCGGGGCAAAAAAAAAAAACCCAAACGGCCCGTCAAACTTACATAGAGCTTGTCGGGAGTTGGCTTTGTTCTACACCCTCGACTCATGCTTTACTCTTGAGCATGAAAATTAGGGCGAGGAAGCTGAATCACCCTCCGCCGCAATAGCTTGGCGATGGAGGAGTTACGATGTCATTTTCGATATCACAAGTTCAAAGGGCACAATTGTCCAAAAAATCATGAACTTGTTGTGCGATGATCAATTCAGTCATAAATCTTTCAATCGTGCTAGCTTAGTTCTAAACATTTTAATGATTTACCAATGTATGACTAAATTAACAAATCATCAAAAGATTTAAGACTAAAATAACATAATCCAAAGATTTATGACTAAATTGACAAATAACCAAATATTTAGAATTAAATTGACACAATTGAAATGTTTATGACTGAATTATCTGTCATAAAATAGGTTTAGGACTTTTTGAATGATTATCCTCGAGGTTTTTTTTTTTTTTCGACCTGGTAGGTTGCGAAACGCTGCTCCGTCCTCACGCGTCCTTACCCAACTCCTCCAAAGGTGAGGATTTGAAATCCTACCTTCCCCTTTTCAAGTGAGAAAAGTGACCATTGGGGTAAATCCCTAGTGGTTCAATTATCCTCAAGTTTGAAGTCTCTAGTGGAATAGATCACCCAGATGTTTTGAGCAAATCGATGAGATTGTTGGAAGTTGGAACAGACTCATCGAATTTGGGTCTGCAGATTTGGGGTGGATGGAACGATTGTGCATAAGTTCGAACGAAGCATACCATGACGAGCAAAAGGCCTTTCCGCTCCGTTTGGTTACTTTGGTTCGTAAAATGAGGTAATTACAACAAGATTAAAGGAATCAAAATGAATTATGAGGAACAAATTTGAGAATTGCTATGTTTGGCGACACATCAGATTGAAATGTATCTTTCTATGTCTTTATCGTCTCAAATTGCTATGCATAATAGCAAAAAAGTTAAGTGTCCTTATGATATTAAATTTTTTTATGCTAAAGTCATCGAATCTGTGGCTTAGCTAGCGATTCACATGTTTATTTCCCTTTTTTTTTATTAACTTATCCCACCTTCATAACGGAAGGACCTTGCTAGAATAATGACAGTTTTTGGGTGACTATGAGAATAATAGCATATTGTGAACCACAAATTTTCGAAAGAGTAGATTCTATAATAATTTTTAATTATTTATTATTTAAATTTTATGACTACAACATGTTGTCGGTGGCGGTGGGCCCAGCTGGTTTGCGCTCTGGTCCTTTCACGAAAGGTCCTGGGTTCGAACCTCGCTGGGTATCAATGATTTAAGCGGAGGGTCGTGGCGGTGGGATGCTGCGCTAGCCCTCCCGGAGGATTAGTCGAGGTGCGTGATCCGTACGGACGCTGGCCTGGACACCTTCGATACCAAAAAAAAAAAAAATGTTGTCAATAAAATCTGTCACATAAGCATATTTCACAACGAAAATGGTTATTATGCTGCCCACCGTCAGTGGATTCGAAGTCCACCATGGGAGGGAATAATTTTGGGACGTTTAACTAATTGATTAAGTTGTCAAGAAAAAAAGTAGATTCACTTTGTAAAAAGAAAAGCTCTTTCTTCCTTTTTGTCTTTGTAGTAAACAATTTCCTATTCCTTTAAAGTGAAGTTGAAA
>JAGVVM010024098.1:5000-10000 GCA_019149425.1 Psidium friedrichsthalianum | reverse complement strand
GTTTCGCAATTAAATAATCCAATTTTTCAATTTTTAATTGATCCTTGGATACAAATCACGAGAATGTATATTCTTCCTCGAATCTTTTGTTGAGAGGTAAAGGATTAAATCCTTTTAAGAAATAAAGTTTTTGTTCGGAATATGAATCAAATCAAACCGAGGGATCCCTTAACTATAAAAGGAATTAATAAAACGAATCACACTTTTACCACTAAACTATACCCGCTACAATGGGATTATTGTATATAAATGAAACTTTTGTCGAACAAAACAAAGGTAATCGGACGTAATCAAGATAGGATCCAAAAAAAAAATACTGATGAAAATTATAGCATTGGTATGTTTGTTTTGGTTTTGTCAGTAGACCTAATCAGATTAGTAAAAGAGCACTCCTAATTCAAAATTAAAATAAAGAAAGAACAAGTTCTTTCTTTTGCTGGAGGATTTTTGACAGAACAGATAGGGACAGTTCCTTATTTTTTTTCTTTTTTTCTAGTAACGGAAAAAAATAAGGAAAGAAAGAATAATAATATAATAAAAAATGACACTTTGATTCTATAGAATGAAATTCTATATCATAGGAATGGAAAGGTCCCTTCTTCTGATTGTTGTTTGAATAATCAATAATAAACATTTTTTTTTTCAAACAAATCATTTTATCTATGATTTGGAATGGAACAAAAAATGGCCCGGCTAGGTACTGACCAGGCCAGGCCGTTAAAAGAAAAAAAAAAGCTCTTTCGGAAGACTTGCCTTTTTTAGTTTTTTTTTATTCGAAATATCTCTTTAGAACCTTTTCTTTATCGAAATGGGATTGCTTATAAAAGTAGTATATATTAAAGTTGTATATATCAATATAGTATATAAATAATAAAGAGAGATAAAGAAAGGATTTATTTTTCAAGCCTTACTTTTTGTGTAATGTAAGTATAGTAATTATCCTTTTTCAATTGGGAGAGATGGCTGAGTGGACGAAAGCGTCGGATTGCTAATCCGTTGTACGAGTTTTTCGTACCGAGGGTTCGAATCCCTCTCTTTCCGTTTCTGTTTTGGTATTTTCTTTTTTTTTTCAAAACCTTTCCTTTGTTTTTTTTTATTTATATTCTAATAAATAAGGATGTACAATAGATAAAATCCTAAGTAAGAACATTGAAAAATTTAGCAAAAGCAAATAAAAAGAAAGGCCTTTTTATTCTTCACGTCCAGGATTACGTCCTGGATCATTAGATAGGAATCCAAAGATGAAGAGAGAAACAAAAAATATCACTACTGTGTAAACAAAGAGTTTGAGAGTAAGCATTACACAATCTCCAAGATCTTTTTTTTTCAAAAAAAAAAGAGAATAGATTCTCCATTTTTATACCCCATATCCTATTTTGACACCAACAAACAAAATGATTTCTCGAAATCAAAAAGAATTTTCAGAAATTCATTTGGAATAAGAGTCGAGTCTTTCATTAAAAAAAAAGATCTTTTGGATGACTCGAAAAGGGTTTTTCAATAAATGAAAAAGAATCAGAATGAGGAAAGGAAAGAGGGGGAGTCAGATTTTTTGCAGCTATCTAAGAATTGTTTGAATCGAGGGTTCATCCTGTAAGACTTATCCGATCTTATCCATTGTTCCATTTTTTTTTGAATAAATCATGTCTAGAACAGTATTAAAGATCTCATCGAAAACTTACAGCAGCTTGCCAAACAAAGGCTAAGAGAAAAAAGAGAAGGGGTATTACTGGCATAAAATCTACGATTGGATTCAAAAAAGCATAGGCCTCAGGTAATTTGGCTAAGAAAAAACTACTCGAATAAAGGGTGGAATGAAGACAGATACAGATCAAACTAAAGATATTAAGCATAACAAACATTTTTTTTCTTGGACTTGGAGATAATTGTATTTTGATTGAGTTATTGATAATTGATATCCCTTAAAAATGAAAAAAAAAAAGTAAGGTATACCAAAAAATCCTTCTTTGAACTCACCCAATCAAAAATCCTTCAATTCTCAAAAAAGAATAGAAGAAATCATACTTTTATACAATATCTTAATTGAATTATATGTAATGATCAATAAATTCAGTTTCATTGTATATCTACACGTGTCAAAACCCTAGGAACAATAGAGTCCATAGATATTTTATTTCAGATTGGAATTGACGAACAACCAAAAACAATACTAGTGTTTATTAGTATTGAATAGAAATCGAAATGGGGCGTGGCCAAGTGGTAAGGCAACGGGTTTTGGTCCCGCTATTCGGAGGTTCGAATCCTTCCGTCCCAGGGAATACCTATTCTATATCAGGGAATACCTATTCTATATATAGATAGCAATATCTATTATCAGAATAAGGAAAGGTTTTCTTTTTGAACTACCTTCTCTACTCTTTAAGAGTCAAATATTGGATATTATGTGATTGTTGTTTCTGATTTTTAATAATTCTATTCTTCTTTAAATCCTATTTTTTCACAAATTCAATTCAAATAAGATACATATAGATGGAACTGAATCGAGTTGTGATCTAGGAACATAGATTCGAAGAATTGGAAATAAAGAAAAAAGGGGGTTGCAAAAGAGGTTGAATGCGCTTTTCATCGTATGTCCATCCCCTTATATTTTAAATATTAAATATTCATATTTAAATTTAAGTTAGTTACTTCGAAAAGTCTTATGTCCCATATAATAAGAATTAATTAACAATGTAAGATATCAATTTCACTAGTTGTGCTTGTACAAATTGGATTAAGAAATAATCAAGTTACATACATATACCATATCTATTTTCTTTGAACCTCATTTTTAGGTATTTTATTTCGTATTTGATTGGGTTCTCATAAATAATTGTAAATCCATGTAATAATATAGACAGAGAGTAATTCATACATCCTATATTCCCCTTGCTTTAAATAAAAATTATTGAACGAAGCCCCACCAGTCAAAGAAACTACGCGTAAAATGAGGAAATGCTTAATGTATTATTCTCGTTCTATTTCAGTGATAACGTTTTTTGGTTTTTTGAAAAAGATTTTGGATCCGTTAATTCGAAATATTTTATATTGAATATTCATAATTCATTCCAATGACAATTGTTCAGTCTATCTGATAGAGGGAATTTTTTTTTTTATGATTTTCTTTTTCAGTATGAAATGAAAGAAAAAGAGACTAAATCTTCCTTTACACCAACTTTTTTTTTATTCACTCCACGAAAAAAAGAAATTGATTTCTTTTCCTATCTATATTTTTTTAATCACGGAGGTTTAGGTTTAATTCAAAGATGGATTATTTATGATCATAAATGGAATCTTTAGTAAAACTTTATTCAAATAGTGATATCCCGGTAGGTTTTTTTTCAATTCAATAACTATTTGAATTTAATGATTTCTTATGAGTATTTGATATTCGAAGAAGTCTAAGATTGTTGAATATATCTTCTCAAGTTACTTGAAAATGCAATGTAGATTCAATACAAAGAACTTTTTTCTTCCTAATATTTAGGAATATTAAAAATTAATAAATAAAATAAAAATATTGCATTCATCCAATAAAAAGAAAATCGAGGGTGAAATTGAATTCTTTCTAAGACTTCTTTAGAAACCAATCTAACGACCGAACAAATGACTATTCATGATTCCCTAATTGAATCAATTACATATCAGTTCCAAACTAGAGGCATGTTATGGTAAAACTTCGTTTGAAACGATGTGGTAGAAAGCAACGTGCGACTTGAAGGACATGATCAGTTGTGGATTCTTACATCCATCCTTTTGATTATATAGGAATGAAGGTGCTCTTGGCTCGACATCCTTTGTTTTGTTCCACTAGAACCCTCATTTTTTCTTGGGTTGTAGTGTAAACAGTATGTGATGTAGCTCGAGTAGAAAGTATTGATTCATTTCTCAGGGCAAGGATCTAGGGTTAGTGCCAATTAATAAGTTGGAACAACTTCGTAAGTGTAGTCTAGTCTATTTTCGATTTCTAAATCGAAAGGATCCAATTCGAGCAAGTTTCAAATTCAAAAAAGGAAAATTTGTTGGAATTAGTGAAATTCTTTTGATCCAAAGTGTATCGTGCGGGAATCAACCGTTTATGATTCTTTGATAGAAATAAATCAGAAAAAGGGGTATGTTGCTGCCATTTTGAAACGATTAAAAATCACCGAAGTAATGTCTAAACCCAATGATTCAAGGCAAAGATAAAATATTTTGGAACAAGGAAATATCTTTTTTTTATTGTCTCGACAACTAGATTAAGAATAAGTAGTCCGAATATATTCGAAATGAGACAAAGAAAAAGGGGTTAGAGACCACTCAAAAAATCAAATGCTAAGGGTTTTCTTTTGAGCTATTTCAGAGTTACTCAACTTGAGTTTTGAGAATACAAATGATTTTTTTTTGGAATTGGAAAAAGAAGAATAAAAAAGTATTAAATAATCATAGTCTAATTTATTTGATTTAATGCTTTTATAAATCTATTTGACATTAGAATTGTATACATAGACATATCTTCTAATTTCTCGAGCCGTACGAGGAGAAAACTTCGTATACGTTTCTAGGGGGGGTTCTAGTTTATCTACGTCTATCCCAATGAGCCGTTTATCGAATCGTTGCAATTGATGTTCGATCCCGCAGAGAAGGAAGGGATCTTCGTAAAGTGGGTTTTTATGATCCGATAAATAATCAAACGCGTTTAAATATTCCTGCTATTCTATATTTTCTTGAAAAAGGCGCTCAACCTACAGGAACTGTTTATGATATTTTAAAGAAGGCGGGGGTTTGTTTTTCCAGAATTTCGTCTTAATTAAAGGAAAGTCAATTAATGAAATACAAAAGAAGAGGGTGTGGGTGATTCATATATAGTTTTGTATAAGTATAAGTTTTTTCTACTATACTTTCTCCACTCCCCTCCTCTTCTTTTGCTCTATTTATACTTTTTTTTATTGTATTCTTTTCTAACTATTCATATTGACAAACAGTGTATTGAACAAATATAATTCGATCGTGTAGAAACG
>JAGVVM010024097.1:12500-17500 GCA_019149425.1 Psidium friedrichsthalianum | reverse complement strand
AAATAATAAAGAGAGATAAAGAAAGGATTTATTTTTCAAGCCTTACTTTTTGTGTAATGTAAGTATAGTAATTATCCTTTTTCAATTGGGAGAGATGGCTGAGTGGACGAAAGCGTCGGATTGCTAATCCGTTGTACGAGTTTTTCGTACCGAGGGTTCGAATCCCTCTCTTTCCGTTTCTGTTTTGGTATTTTCTTTTTTTTTTCAAAACCTTTCCTTTGTTTTTTTTATTTATATTCTAATAAATAAGGATGTACAATAGATAAAATCCTAAGTAAGAACATTGAAAAATTTAGCAAAAGCAAATAAAAAGAAAGGCCTTTTTATTCTTCACGTCCAGGATTACGTCCTGGATCATTAGATAGGAATCCAAAGATGAAGAGAGAAACAAAAAATATCACTACTGTGTAAACAAAGAGTTTGAGAGTAAGCATTACACAATCTCCAAGATCTTTTTTTTTCAAAAAAAAAGAGAATAGATTCTCCATTTTTATACCCCATATCCTATTTTGACACCAACAAACAAAATGATTTCTCGAAATCAAAAAGAATTTTCAGAAATTCATTTGGAATAAGAGTCGAGTCTTTCATTAAAAAAAAAGATCTTTTGGATGACTCGAAAAAGGTTTTTCAATAAATGAAAAAGAATCAGAATGAGGAAAGGAAAGAGGGGGAGTCAGATTTTTTGCAGCTATCTAAGAATTGTTTGAATCGAGGGTTCATCCTGTAAGACTTATCCGATCTTATCCATTGTTCCATTTTTTTTTGAATAAATCATGTCTAGAACAGTATTAAAGATCTCATCGAAAACTTACAGCAGCTTGCCAAACAAAGGCTAAGAGAAAAAAGAGAAGGGTATTACTGGCATAAAATCTACGATTGGATTCAAAAAAGCATAGGCCTCAGGTAATTTGGCTAAGAAAAAACTACTCGAATAAAGGGTGGAATGAAGACAGATACAGATCAAACTAAAGATATTAAGCATAACAAACATTTTTTTTCTTGGACTTGGAGATAATTGTATTTTGATTGAGTTATTGATAATTGATATCCCTTAAAAATGAAAAAAAAAAAGTAAGGTATACCAAAAAATCCTTCTTTGAACTCACCCAATCAAAAATCCTTCAATTCTCAAAAAAGAATAGAAGAAATCATACTTTTATACAATATCTTAATTGAATTATATGTAATGATCAATAAATTCAGTTTCATTGTATATCTACACGTGTCAAAACCCTAGGAACAATAGAGTCCATAGATATTTTATTTCAGATTGGAATTGACGAACAACCAAAAACAATACTAGTGTTTATTAGTATTGAATAGAAATCGAAATGGGGCGTGGCCAAGTGGTAAGGCAACGGGTTTTGGTCCCGCTATTCGGAGGTTCGAATCCTTCCGTCCCAGGGAATACCTATTCTATATCAGGGAATACCTATTCTATATATAGATAGCAATATCTATTATCAGAATAAGGAAAGGTTTTCTTTTTGAACTACCTTCTCTACTCTTTAAGAGTCAAATATTGGATATTATGTGATTGTTGTTTCTGATTTTTAATAATTCTATTCTTCTTTAAATCCTATTTTTTCACAAATTCAATTCAAATAAGATACATATAGATGGAACTGAATCGAGTTGTGATCTAGGAACATAGATTCGAAGAATTGGAAATAAAGAAAAAAGGGGGTTGCAAAAGAGGTTGAATGCGCTTTTCATCGTATGTCCATCCCCTTATATTTTAAATATTAAATATTCATATTTAAATTTAAGTTAGTTACTTCGAAAAGTCTTATGTCCCATATAATAAGAATTAATTAACAATGTAAGATATCAATTTCACTAGTTGTGCTTGTACAAATTGGATTAAGAAATAATCAAGTTACATACATATACCATATCTATTTTCTTTGAACCTCATTTTTAGGTATTTTATTTCGTATTTGATTGGGTTCTCATAAATAATTGTAAATCCATGTAATAATATAGACAGAGAGTAATTCATACATCCTATATTCCCCTTGCTTTAAATAAAAATTATTGAACGAAGCCCCACCAGTCAAAGAAACTACGCGTAAAATGAGGAAATGCTTAATGTATTATTCTCGTTCTATTTCAGTGATAACGTTTTTTGGTTTTTTGAAAAAGATTTTGGATCCGTTAATTATATTTTATATTGAATATTCATAATTCATTCCAATGACAATTGTTCAGTCTATCTGATAGAGGGAATTTTTTTTTTTATGATTTTCTTTTTCAGTATGAAATGAAAGAAAAAGAGACTAAATCTTCCTTTACACCAACTTTTTTTTTATTCACTCCACGAAAAAAAGAAATTGATTTCTTTTCCTATCTATATTTTTTTAATCACGGAGGTTTAGGTTTAATTCAAAGATGGATTATTTATGATCATAAATGGAATCTTTAGTAAAACTTTATTCAAATAGTGATATCCCGGTAGGTTTTTTTTCAATTCAATAACTATTTGAATTTAATGATTTCTTATGAGTATTTGATATTCGAAGAAGTCTAAGATTGTTGAATATATCTTCTCAAGTTACTTGAAAATGCAATGTAGATTCAATACAAAGAACTTTTTTCTTCCTAATATTTAGGAATATTAAAAATTAATAAATAAAATAAAAATATTGCATTCATCCAATAAAAAGAAAATCGAGGGTGAAATTGAATTCTTTCTAAGACTTCTTTAGAAACCAATCTAACGACCGAACAAATGACTATTCATGATTCCCTAATTGAATCAATTACATATCAGTTCCAAACTAGAGGCATGTTATGGTAAAACTTCGTTTGAAACGATGTGGTAGAAAGCAACGTGCGACTTGAAGGACATGATCAGTTGTGGATTCTTACATCCATCCTTTTGATTATATAGGAATGAAGGTGCTCTTGGCTCGACATCCTTTGTTTTGTTCCACTAGAACCCTCATTTTTTCTTGGGTTGTAGTGTAAACAGTATGTGATGTAGCTCGAGTAGAAAGTATTGATTCATTTCTCAGGGCAAGGATCTAGGGTTAGTGCCAATTAATAAGTTGGAACAACTTCGTAAGTGTAGTCTAGTCTATTTTCGATTTCTAAATCGAAAGGATCCAATTCGAGCAAGTTTCAAATTCAAAAAAGGAAAATTTGTTGGAATTAGTGAAATTCTTTTGATCCAAAGTGTATCGTGCGGGAATCAACCGTTTATGATTCTTTGATAGAAATAAATCAGAAAAAGGGGTATGTTGCTGCCATTTTGAAACGATTAAAAATCACCGAAGTAATGTCTAAACCCAATGATTCAAGGCAAAGATAAAATATTTTGGAACAAGGAAATATCTTTTTTTTATTGTCTCGACAACTAGATTAAGAATAAGTAGTCCGAATATATTCGAAATGAGACAAAGAAAAAGGGGTTAGAGACCACTCAAAAAATCAAATGCTAAGGGTTTTCTTTTGAGCTATTTCAGAGTTACTCAACTTGAGTTTTGAGAATACAAATGATTTTTTTTTGGAATTGGAAAAAGAAGAATAAAAAAGTATTAAATAATCATAGTCTAATTTATTTGATTTAATGCTTTTATAAATCTATTTGACATTAGAATTGTATACATAGACATATCTTCTAATTTCTCGAGCCGTACGAGGAGAAAACTTCGTATACGTTTCTAGGGGGGGTTCTAGTTTATCTACGTCTATCCCAATGAGCCGTTTATCGAATCGTTGCAATTGATGTTCGATCCCGCAGAGAAGGAAGGGATCTTCGTAAAGTGGGTTTTTATGATCCGATAAATAATCAAACGCGTTTAAATATTCCTGCTATTCTATATTTTCTTGAAAAAGGCGCTCAACCTACAGGAACTGTTTATGATATTTTAAAGAAGGCGGGGTTTGTTTTTCCAGAATTTCGTCTTAATTAAAGGAAAGTCAATTAATGAAATACAAAAGAAGAGGGTGTGGGTGATTCATATATAGTTTTGTATAAGTATAAGTTTTTTCTACTATACTTTCTCCACTCCCCTCCTCTTCTTTTGCTCTATTTATACTTTTTTTTATTGTATTCTTTTCTAACTATTCATATTGACAAACAGTGTATTGAACAAATATAATTCGATCGTGTAGAAACGGATCCATCTATCTTCCTTATATTTTTCTTTCTTATATTTCGTTTTTACTTTATTCACAAAAAATATCTATATATAGATATGGGTTCGTTGGATTTCTTGTGATACAAACAAAAAGTTTTTTTTGGTTAAAAAAAATGGATAACATAAGCGAGAAGAGGTAGTCTATCCAAATTGCCTTTTTTTTTTATTCTTTTATCTGAAAATTTTATTATTCTTATTGGATCTGTTTATTTTTATTTTTAGATTCAGAATTTCAGAATCAATTCGAATTTTATTGCTAGTTCGATGTTTTGATTGCGTCGTGCAATTGAATTTCTTTATTTTATTACGATTGTATCTACATATCCTAATTTTTTTTCGGGTTGCTAACTCAACGGTAGAGTACTCGGCTTTTAAGTGCGGCTAGCATCTTTTACACATTTATATGAAGTAACGAATTCGTTCATACCTTCGGTAGAGTTTGTAAGACCACGACTGATCCTGAAAGGAATGACTGGAAAAAACAGCATGTCGTATCAATAGAGAATTCTGAAAATATTTTATTCTTACTGGATCGGTTCAAAACCTTGTTTTAATTTTTAGTGAGAAAAAAAATGAAATTAATTCAGATTTGGGTCGAATGAATAAATGGATAGAGTCCTATGACCTCAATTAATTATAAAGAAAGAAAAAGCAACGAGCTTCTGTTCATAATTTCTTAATTTGACTGATTGCCCGATCTAATTACACGTTAAAAAGATATTAGTACCTGGTACGGGAAGGGCTTTTCCATGAGTGGATGATTCTCCATTTTTTAATGAGTCCTAACTATTAGCTATTTCCTATTCTAGGTTGTACATAAATGTGTGGAAGAAGCGGCATATTGATAAAGAA
>JAGVVM010024097.1:0-7500 GCA_019149425.1 Psidium friedrichsthalianum | reverse complement strand
AAAAAAAAAAAAAAAATACGAATAATAAAAATAAAAAAGCAAATAAAATTAAGATAATAAAAAAAAAAAATAAAAACATTAAAAAAACAAAAGAAGTAGGAAACAAAAAAAACTACAATAAAAAAAAAATATATAAAAAATAATAAATAAAAAACAAAAGAAAAATAAAAAAAATATGAAAAAATAAAATAAAAGTAATAAGAAAATAAAAATAAAAGATAGATGCAAAAAAATAAAAAAAAAAGTATAAATAGTTAAGTATATGAAAAAGAGTAATAGAAGCAAGACAGAAGAGTAAAAAAAAACTAATATAAATAAGTAAAAGATATAGAAAAAAAAAACATAAGAAGAAAAATAGTATAAAAATAAAGAAATATAAGATAAAAATGAAAAAATAAGAAAATAAAGGGAATTCTATGAAATAAATGAAAAAATCAATAAGTTAAAGTAAAAACAATACTTAGAAGGGAAGGAAAAGAAGAAAAGAAACAAAGGGAATAAAAAAGAAAAAAAAAAAGTAAGATAAACAAAATAAAAATAACTAAAAAGAAAATATAAAAAATTATAAACATAAAATTGAAAAACTATAAAAAAAATATAAAATAATCAAAAAATATTACAAATATAATTAATAAAAAGAAAAAATTACGAAAAAAATAATAAATACAAAGAAAACAAGAAAACTGAAATATAAACATAAGATATATAAAATAATGAGAGATATATAATAAATAAAAAAACTATATAAAAACAAAGAAGGAAAATAAAAATAAATAAAAAAATAAAAAAAAAATAAAAGGAAAAAAACATAAATAGAGAAGGGACGAGAGAAATACGAAAAGTAGAAAATATAAAATAAAATAATAAAGAAAAAAAAAAAAAAGAATAAAAGAAAAAGAAATAAATGAAAAAAGAAAAAAAACAAAATGAATAAAAAAAGAGTAAAAAGTGGAAAAAGAAGAAAGAGGTGAATTAAGTAACAGACAAATAATAGAAAAAAAAACAATATAAAATGATATAAAAGGAGAATGTAACCAGTAATACTAGATAAGATAATTGAATACATAATAAAGAGTAAGTAATAAGAGAACAAGTGGAGGACCGACAAAATAAAATAAGACAAATAAGATAAATAATAAAAAAATTAAGATATAATATGAAAGAAATACAAAAAAATATAAGAAGTATAAAAGGGTATATAGAAAATAAAGCTAAGAAGTCAAAAAAAAAAAAGATAATGTATACAAAAGGTGAAGGAGACAAAATGAAAAAGGAAAAAATGATTAAAAAAAAAGGAAACAAAATAAAATACTAAAAACGTTAAAGTAAAAAAATTATAAAAATAAGTAAAAAAAATGAAAATTTAAAAAATAAAAAAATAAGAAACATGAAGAGTAAATAATCAAAAAATTAAATCAATTATAAATTAAGTAAAAAAGTAAATAAAGTAAGAAAATAAAATAAAAACAAAATAAAAAAAAAAAAATAACCAAATATACAATAAAATATTATAAACAAATAAAAAAGACAAAAAAAAAAACTATAATAAAAAAAGAAAAATATAAAATAGAATCAAAAAAAAAAAATGAAGAAAAAAAAAAAAAATAATAAAGTAAAGAAGAATAATGAAATAATAAAAATAAAATATAAAAAATAAAAATAGATTTAAATAAATAAAATATAAAAAATATGCAAAAAATAAAGAAACATAATAAAAATGTAATAAAAATAATACGAAATATATAGTAATTATAAAATAAAATAAAATTATAACATAACAAAAAGATATCTAATAATAAATATTAATTAACAAAAATAAAATGAAAATAGTAAGAAATATATAAAAAAAGACGATAAAAATGATAAAATAAAGAATAGAATTTAAAGTACTGTAACAATAAAGGAAAAAAAAAAAAATAAAAAAAATAAATAAAATAATAAAACAAAATAAAAAAAGGATAAAGATATAAATATATAATAAAAAATAAATAAAAATATAATATAAATAAAACAAAAAAAAAAAAAAAAATCAAAGAATAAATTAAATCATAACAATATAATAATTAAAAATAATAAAGAGAAAAAAATAGTAAACTACAAAATAAACAAAAAGAAAACTATATAAACGAATATATTAGATAAATAAAAATATAAATAATAAAAAAAAGTAACAAAAACAATAAAAATAAAAATAATAAATAACAATAAAGCAAAAAAATCAGAATATAGAAAAAATAAGTATACTAATATATAATAAATATAAACAATAAAAAACAAAAAACACAACTAGTAATTAATAAAAGAAATAAAAGAGTAAAAGAATATTAAATAAAAAAAAAAATAATTATATATTTAACAAATAAATACATAAATTAAAAATCAATAAGTATAAAAATTAACGAAAATGCTAGATAATAAAAAATAATTTAAATTAAATAATAAAATAAGAAACGGATAATAAATAGAACAAGCGAAGAAAAAAAAAAATAAAAAATAAAATATAAAAAATAAATAGTGGGAATAAAAGGTAAAATGTAAATAATTAAAAATAATATAAAAAATATATTAATACAAATAAGATAAAAGAATTATAAGATTAAAAAATGTGGTTAAGAATGAAATAAAAAGAACAAAGAAAACGTCAAAAAGCTAAAAAGTAAACAAAAAAAAAAAACAAAAAAATAATGAATAAATATATTAATGATAAATAAGATATATAACGAATAAAAAGAATAAAAATAAAATAATGAATGAAACAAAAGAAACATAATATTTAAGTAATAAATATAAAAAGATTAGTAAAAAATAATATAAAATAAATAAATAATACATTGAGAAATAAAACAAATATAAACCTATCAAAAATCATATAGTGAATATATAATAAAAAAATAAATAAAATAAAATAAAAACAACAAAAAATAAAGATAAAATAAATAAAATAACAAAAATAAATAATATAATAATAAAAAATAATAAAAATAAATATAAACAAAAAAGACTATACTAGGCGGAAAATATTAAATTAGTAATAAAAAATAACAACAAACTAAGAACAAAAAAATATAATATTAATAAATAATAAACAAACAACATATAATATAAAAATCAATATAATAAAAAAAATTAAAAAAAAAATTATAAATTAATAAAAAACAATAGAAGATAGTATAAAAAAAAGTAATATAACAAAAATAAAAAAAAAAATAAAAAAATTAACTAAATATATAATAAAATTTAAAATGGAGAAAAAAGATAATACAATAAATAAAATAAAAAAAAAAAAAAAATAAAAAGGAAATAAGAAAATAAAAAAAAAAATTTAAATATATATGAAGGCATAAATAAGAAACAACATGAAACAAAAAATAAAAATTTAATATAAAAAAACAATGTAATAAAAAAAATTAATAAAACAAAAATAAAAAATAAAAATTAAAAAATTAAAAAAAACATAAAAAATAGAAATAATAATAGAAAAGATAAAATACTAAAAAAGTAGAAAAAAGTAAATAATAATAAAAAAGAATATAAAAATAAGTGATAAAAATAATCAAAAAAAAAAAAAATAAAAAAGTATATTATGTCTAAAAAACCATAAATAATATGGGCAAAAAAATATAAAAAAACAAAATATCAAAAATACTTAAAAAAAAATAAATATAAAAAAAAGAAGGGAAAAGAAAAAAACCAAAATGAAAAAAGAATAGAAAAAAATCAATAATTTCTATAAAAAAATTAAAAAATAGAAAATAACATAAAATTAACGTGGGGGCGAAACACCCCAAAAAAATAACGGAAAATAAAAATTAAATAAATAAGAAAGAATAAATACAGTAAATATAATATGTAATTAAATATTATAAGTATAATAAAATAATAGTCAAAAATCAAAAAAATAATAAAAAAATAAATAAAAAAAATATTATAATAAAAATAATAAAAAATAATTTATCCAAAAAATTATAAATTAAAAAAAATTAAAAAATAAAAGCCAAATATAAAAAATTAATAAAAAAATAAATTGCTAAAAATAAACAACACTCTGATTAGAATAAGAAATTGGTTATTGTTCCTTTTATTTAGTTGCTCTTTTTTTACATAGTGTTTTCTTTACTTCAGACATAATAAAAGCGTATTCGAGTCTTCAGGGATGGTTATGATTGCGTATCATACTTAGATATGTAATTTCTAATTTATATACATTCTTTTCAACCTTTGTAAGTCTTTTGTGAGATATTTATCTTCTCAGTTTTTTTTTTTCAATAAAATCAAAGGTTAGCATTTTCTTGCTTCTTCGTAATTCATAAGTTAAGGTAAAAAATGTGAAAAATTAAACAATCGAAAATGAACTATTTTCATGAAATCTTTTTCATCTTTAATTCAATTAAATTAATTTAATTGGAAAGTAAGAATCTTTTTGAAAATAAAAATAAATAGAAATACCGTAATAGTAGGGGCGATGTGGCCAAGTGGATCAAGGCAGTGATTGTGAATAACCATGCGGCGGGTTCAATTCCCGTCGTTCGCCCATAATAAAATAATAAATGATCGCTACAAAAGGATTTTTTTTTAGTGAACGTAGTCACGATTAATACTCACTATTTTTTTTTGTAAAGACGACGAAAAGAAATTCGATTTTCTCCCCTATTTACTACCGGCGACGAAGAATCGCAAATTAATCACTATATTCTTTCCTTTTCACTTCTTCTTCCAAGGTGCAGGTAAACCCCCAAGGGGTGCGGGTTGTTTTTCTACGCATAGTGGGGCTGTACTCCCTACGTCCACCACCCCCATTTGGGTGGTCCTACAGGGTCTAACCAGTACTCCTCTTACTACAGGACGCTTACTAGCCAACTTATTTAGATCCGTCTCTCACCCACTTTTTACTGGTAACCTCAACATTCCCACGTGTCCGACTGTTGACTGAGCAGTTTTCTGGCATATCAAAGAGGACCTCCCCAGAAGGTAATTTTAAGGGGGCCGATTGACCCTCTTTTGCAGACATATCAGTTCGCTACAGCACCCGCTGCTCTAGCTAATTGTTCCACCTTTCCAAGTTGTGATTTCATATGTTGTATGTTATGGCCCGTTGCCTAAGGCATATCGGCATTTGAAGTAGATACGCTCTTTTTGATCAATTAAAACCACCGCCAAACGGTACAAGGTCTTCCCAAGCATACTGGCTTCTTCTGAATTGTAAATGTTGATGATATTATACAGTATGGATATCCTCCTACTATATATTCGCTATAATCGAAGTTACTCCATGAGTGGATACTATAGGAATCCAAATCTGTCCGTATCACTTCATGTCTTATGATACACATCCTAGGTTTTCCGTTCCGTCATCTCCGGCTAATGTTCTTTCATGTAGCCATTCAGACGAAGGACTCTCATGAAATACGTCACGATACTTCCACATCCATTTAGGGTAACGTAGGAGACATCTCTATTTGACCCCCGGGGAATCTCTCGAATTTAAACACTGATACTTAGCTTTCAATAGCCTCCGTCCATTCTCTCTGACCATCAAATGAAAATGCGAATAAACCCCGTCCCTTCCACTATACTCTTCACTCAGTTTGACAACAAGCGGGTCTCTCTGGCTGTCTCTGTCGGTGACTTCGAAACACACACATGGTCTAGAGTCTTCTCCATTATTACTATATCTCTAGAGTCAATAATTTCTATGAGGACACTACTTGAACTCAATCACTTGCAGGCTGCCGTTAATCTTCAGTTTCTAGTTGAGGTCATCACTTACCTGCCTAGCAGGTTACTCAAAATTGAGCCCACTCAGTGATCGATTTCTAGGTTGTCGTCGTAAACCTAAATTGAGTACTTCCCAATTGTAACGTAAATCAAATAGTTCAAACCCTGCACTCAAAGGTAGGCGCATTTCCCATTTTGACTTATAGGACTCTTCTGTACCAGGAAACAACTGTATCTCAATTATCAGCCCTCTGGGAATGTAAAATATCATCTCTTCTCCACCCATCCCCATAGTGTAGAGACAAATGTATGCATTTCGATTGGGGTCGTATTCTGTATGCTTACACGACTCTACCATATAGGTCTCTTGTCATTCCGTCCGAAAATCGATTGTATTTACGTAATAGACGCTCTATGCCCTCCCCCCTATATGCACTGCGGTATGATATGATTCCCTCTGGCATTACGACCTTTACTACAACGATGCTGTAAATAGATCAAATTATTTCGTGTATTGGATTTCACTTGTGACTGGTCTACGGCTCCATTGCGCTTGTGCTCGGGGTTAGGGAAAGTTTTGTATACAATGTGTCTCCATGCTTATTAATATTAAGTATTGGATTTAAGTTCTTTTCTTTTAAAGTGCAGGACTCGAATAACCCGGTTGTAAAGCAGTAATGATTAATAGTCTGTAATGCATTGTATGTCCCAGAATAGCAGTCCCATTCTTCTACCCTTCGGGGGATGGGGAGTCGATGACTATTTCATAGCATTTTACCCTTGACCACCAAAGAGAGTCGACCAATGCTTTATTCGTCCTTAGTTGATCCTGATTACATTAAAAGATATTGATTGTTCCCAATATGACCGAAATACCTTTTCGTCTGTAAATAGCATATTTCGATTCCATCCATAAATCGATTTTCTTCCCTATGAGTTCGAGTCTAATAAGAATTTGGAGTTATTACTGTTGTTCATTATGTCTTTATGGAAATTTATTTGCGAAAAAAATTATACCCACATTCAATGCGTTATGTATGGATGATCGATATTCCATGATACAGAGCAAATCCATATTAGACTTTTTGTAGCGTATCCCGATTGGCGTCGCATCCACAGTAGGAATTGAACCTACGAATTCGCCACATTATGGAGTGGGCGCTTTACCCATTGTCAGCCATGGATGCTTAGCGGGGATCCTCGTACATGTGGAATAACCAAATTCCATTGAAATGAAATCTAGAGAAATCAATGCAATTAGAGAGAAATCAGTGTAAAGGACATCAATTCAAATCCATGGATTTTCGAATGAGCAGACGTACTATCATTGGGGAGAGATCAAAGCAATTCCCATCTATTTCTTAGATACATGGACCCCAAGTCAGCAATTCCGTGGGATCTTTTCATTAACATGTTTTTTCACACCCAAGAACGTTTTATAAAACACCTTGGAACCCCGAATTTGGACGTATCCCTCAATTTGCACGCATATTCAAAGGGTTCAACAAGCAATCGATATCACTATCAAGGGTGAGTACTATTTGATCAGTTAGCCGTCCTTATATACGACATTTAACCAATCGACAATACTGGTCACGAACGAAAAAATCTCTATTTAGACCAGGGCCTCTTCCAGCCCCTTATCACTACGGAATCCATTGGACCCCCCCAGAAAATGATCACCATTGGAAGAATCTTTTGGGTCTTCAATATTGAAAGTAGGTGGATTGTTCGCTCCTCTATATCTTCCAGAAAGAAATAAAGATCTTCTGAGAGCTGTTTCCA